>PVKM010041384.1:0-13146 GCA_004027735.1 Carollia perspicillata
TCTCCAGGTCCCATGACATATGTTAGGTTCAATTAACCTGAGGGCTTTCTGCCACTTGCTCAGCTGTCCATACAATGCTCCTTTGATTTCCACTCTACTGTTCTTCATCGTGCACTGGGCTTGCCAGGAACTCCACAGGGAGGAGGGTGTTGGACATGACAGGATGCAGGCAGTTCTTGGTCTCAAGAGGTATTACCATCAAGTAGCCCTGAAACCTGTCCCTGAGATCCTCACAGGCTTACAGCTGTTAAATATCTGGTAAAAGTGTTAAATTCCATAGAAGCTGAAAGAAGGAAGTGTGAAAATCACTGGGAAAAACTTCATGGAGAAAATGGGAAACATTCAACAACTATTTGTTGAACCAATTTCAAATAGGAACAATGGGCTTTTAAGCATGCAACGCCCTTCAAAATGCCACCTCAACATTTTTTTTCTACCCTAGTCTTATCAACCCTGGTCTCTTTTTGTACTCCAAACAGGAACCAAACCAGGCAGCTCACTGCTCTCCACATCAGCCGTGGCTTTACCCTGGTGTGCTGGCGAGTGTGCTGCTCTTTCTGTGTCTCACTCATCCCCCTGCATCGAGAGACCCCTTTCTACTTTAGTGTTTGTAACCAATTTCTAACTCCATCTTCTTGTTTTTTCCAGTTGTGTAAGTTTTTATTATTTGAATATAAGAGAATCGTGTTTATGTATTTCTTAGTGTTTCAAAATTCTTGACAGATGTTAATCTTTGGAATTTGTAGACTAAGAAATTGAAATTCCCAGGAGTTCCTGGAAATTCCTGAAGCCCTAAGTTATTCTTGAAGTACTGCATACTTTTTTATGTTATGGATTTTTAAAAATGTATAGTAAGTAGGAAATATTAATTTAAGAAGGTTTACAAGAAAATTGCCTATAGCAAATATTCAACACAAACATGCCAGCCAACATTATTTAGTACTGTTCAAATGGTCTGACATTTAGATCTCTAAGCAATGTTAACAGCACTACAGAGAATCACCTGTCAGAATTGCCAGTTTAAAGACTTACTTTCTGCGTAATACCTGTTATTTCTTGGAATTTCACCCACAGGATTTGTTTATAGTATATAATGAATGTAAATATATTAATATTAATTTTATTTTAAAATGTCCTTTAACAGTAGATAAGGCCATGGATACTTACTTACGACAAAGCAGCAGCTACAAGACTGACTGAGTGGCTGAACAGCTTACCAACACTTCTTTTCTACTGGCTCCTGTCTCAGGTCCTGGGAATGTAGACTTGAATCCTGGACCCCCTGTGTCAGCATGTTCTGTCTTGTTTTCAACTTGATGTCAGTGATTCCCTCTCATCAGTAATACCTCTATGTTAATGGTCAAACTTTATTTTTTTTGCAGGAGAATTATAATACTTTTTCCATTTTTTTGATGTCTGTGGGGATTTGGGATTTGGCAAACCATAAGTTTCCCAATAAATTCCAGGAAGGAATTCCAACATAGAAGTACTAGTGACTCTCAATGTACATATCCTGTCTCCTATATGCACATTCAGACTTCTACATGATATGAGTCTGCTGTAGGCTTTGCAAAGGTGACCAACCTGGTATATGTAGTTGAGATTAACCTTGAGAACTGAGAAATGTCAAGTTGCAGGTGAGAGGGAACAGGATATGAGTAAGTGAATTTAGATAGAAGCAATTATAGAATGCTAATGCAATAATACAGTTATGAAGAAACCTGGCTTAGAATAACTTGATAATGACTTAGTGAAGACAACAGAACAGATGGCATGGTTTGAGATCTGAGATATTAAGCTTGGAGACTAACAGAGTTGTGGAGTATTAATAGAAAATAGGGAATTTGAGAAAAGGAGCTAACCTTTAGGAAGTATAAGCTAATATGCCAAACTCACTTTCTCATATTGTTTAATTCAGAAGTAGCAGTACTTCAAAGAGGCAAGGTAATGGGTTTGGAAAGAGGATGTAGAGTTGGAGGAGATGGAACAGTCAGTGGTGATGCTCCACTGGCAGCTGGAGATACAGGACTTGAATATAGCTGAGAGGTCGGGGTTGGTCACAGATGTATTTTTGAGTAATAAGAACAGAGATAATGTGTGCAGCTGTGAGAAATCAATGTGAGTCTCCTTGAGCTGATCTAACTCTCTTATCATCATTTAGAACAGAATATTTAGGCATCATAAACTGAAGAGAGGCGGAGGAAGTATATCTTTCCATCACTATGATTAGCATTTGCTGAGAAAATTCTCAGGCTATGTTTAGTTATTTTTCTTTTAAGTTTGTGTACATAACAGAACTTATTGATTGCATGAGAAGTTTTTGAAATGTGAGCCATAATGATTTTGTTAGGCTCATGACGTACTATGCTAACAAAGTGACCCTTAACCTTAGATTCGAGTGAGCAAGTGACTTCTGGGAAATTTGTAAATGTAATCAAGTTGCTCTTTTAAAAATCAATATCATGGATGATTTATTATTAGAATCAAGGAATGAGCAGAAGATATGGCCTTAGGTTTAGACATTAAGCTTCAGTGTTATTCTCCATTTGGATGTTGTATCTATGACTGAGTAATTCACTCTTCTCAAAAAAAGAGTCAGAGAAAGAATTATGATCTGAACTCCCTGCCCCTAGGAACTTTCCCCACTGACATTTGCTTTGGGTCCTGAAATGTAATGTCGTTAGGGGGAAAAAAAAAGAAAAAGAAAAAACCCTGTGAGGAAGGAAGAGTGAGCTGCTAATATAACTGTAATAGTAAGCATAATATAATGATGGGCTTGCTTAGGGGTAGTGTTAGTATATTCGTTATTAAAAACCTCTTCTATAAGGAAAACCAAAAAGTGATAGGAAAAAAGTAAGACAGCAGTTCGAAAATAAAACCACAACTACTTCCCTCCTGATGTTTGTTCTCTGCCTTTTTTGATCCCATTTAATTTTCAGTTTTGTGCCTGTCCTCGCTCCTTAAATTCTTTATTTATGGCTGTTCTTTTGCATAATAGAATACTCTGCTTGTGTGAGTTTGATATGTCTCCTTTAAATATATGATGAAAGTAGCTTCTCTCTAAGCTGCATCAAGAATTTTTCCCTCACAAGCATAGGGATAATACAGTTAAGATGCGTTAGTGAGACTGGGTTTAAGTGAAAGCTGTTCTTCATTTCATACATCCAGCAGTCTTCTTTCAAAGGACAGTGAGTTTATTATTCAAAGCCACATTTAACTAGGAGAATTTTTGCCAGAGTTAGTCACTCAATCACAGGGCAGAAATGAAAATTGTATGCTGCTTCAAGCTCCATTGCAACTGCCTCATTGAACATTCTAGCAGCATTGTACCAATGCTATCATTATAGAGAATCTATTATGAAAAGTTTTCTAAGTTGCAGGCCAAGAAATGCATTGAATTTCAGTCAGATATAGTATATATTGAATTATAATTATTAATGGAAGCTCTACATCGTTCTTTGAAAGGGGAACATAATAATTCAGTAGTCCTCTGTTCTTTGTTTTGTATTCCTTTAGACACTATAAGTGACCACAGTAGAATCTCCTGTTAATTTTTGTGCAAACTTATTTTACTACCAAATAAATGATGCCATTTTGGAATAATTTGTTCAGCTACTGTGATTTTAAGGCTGCCATTTTTGTTCACTGAACAAATTCTTAATTATCTCAGGGCAATTGAAATGCTCCACAAATCTTTGTGCAGTCAAAGTTATTTCTGTGAATAATGTACAAACTAATCTCTTGGGAGCCCATCTATATTTGAAAGATTTACTAATGGGCTGCTTCTTCCCCTTGCACATATGCTGGTTTATAATTTACGGCAGCCCTCCAGGAGCTGCGTGCAATCCCACAGCCCCGCCGCACATCACTGCACGTGACTCTCAGCTGCCACAAGTCCCCAGATGGGAACTCTTCGTTATCTTCTCTCCCTATAGTTGATCATATTTTGCTTCTGTGGTTTTAGTATTTCCAGTTATTTAATTGATCCAGATATATGTTAGGTTTCATGCCATTAAAATGTCAATAATTTCCTTTTTTGAAGATACAGATCTCCATTTTCTATAATAGTTTTACTTTTCAGGCCCAGACATATGGATTATCATCATTTCTTTTTCTAATCAAGTGATTGGCTCCGGAGTCAAAACCACTGGATGTTCAGAGAGTATTTTTATAGCTGCTTCTCTCGTTGCTGCTCAGTACCACCCACCTGAGTGCCGCATCCGCTCCCTTCCCTGCCACTGCAGATACTCCTGCAAATCAAGGATCGATTGCTCTGGGAATAGCAGTTGTCTGTCGTCTTCGTGGTTCTTAGGCACATGTTCACACTTGGATTTGTGGAATGGAAGAAAGCCAAATTAATTACAGTTTACTCTTTCAGTTTTTGACATGCATTCGGGAACAGGTGGCCATCACATTAGGCTAATGCCTCTTAAATTAGGGGTTTCTATGAAAGGAACTGAATTGCTTTATGTTATTTTTAGTTTTCAAATTCCCAAGTATTGTTGTACAGGACTAAATTTAGGAATATGTTTTTATCATTTTATTTCATTTTCTAATTAATTTTATTTTTGCCCTAAACGTACCTCCATATCTCTTTTCGTTTTCTTTTCTTTTTTTCCCAGATGTTCCTTTCTAATGAATTGACCATTACATTCCTAAGCTCTGAAATGGCCAACAGACCACAGAAAGACTTTACTTTAGGCTCCTGCTTGAAACCAGCGGCTTCAGCAAACTGCTGGCCTTGATTCAGGGTCAGTTTTTTTTGATTTTTGATCTTTTCTGCTATTTCATTAATTTTTATAATTGCTCACTACTTTTCCTTTATCCTGCTTCCAGTTAGATACAAACCAGATGTATTAACTTTGGGGTCTGAAACGGACAAAGCTTTCTGATCTTTTTTCTTCAAGAGGAGACACCTATTAGTAAGAACTGTCTTCTGCTTGTTGAGTTTTGAGCATACTCTGCAGTGGGGCCATTCCATCAAATTATGAACCATTATTTTCTTTGCATTGTCTCAAATTTTATTTTGTTCTTCTTGGTATAATCCTAAGAATTGAATATTTTAAAAGAAAAAATAAGATGTTCTTTTGTTGGTATTTGAGAGTTAGTTTTTGCATCTGTGCTTAGATTTATTAAAGGCTGCTTTTACAAAAGAACATATCATCAAAAGCAAGTCTTTTACTGTAATAGCCATTCTTGTAAATCTTTTTGCTGTTTCTTGAGCTTTGTCACATACTTGGGGCAATCTCAAAACCTGCCAGATGCTTAGGGAGAAGGGAGATTCAGGCTGTTTTGAACACAGCAGTGTGGAATCGCCATGGAAATACAGCATTAAGGCCATGATGACTAATTTACCTTGGTAATACAATAACCTCCCTTTCCTATTAAACTTTTTGTCAGGAGAAATGATTAATCATGTGACATTTTCTTTTTCATTCCATTCTCTGTGATGAGAATGTAAAATTGTGAAATCCCTATTACATTTTGTGAATGATGGCTGAGTGCAGTAACATTTTAATGTTTTTTTTCATCTACACTGTATTGTTGGCCAACTGCTTCATTCAGTTTGACTATGTGGCATTCTGACTTATGGTTCAAAGAGTTAGATAACCCAAATGCAGAATATTAAGAACCTATAATTCAAAGGCAACATCAATCCCACAATGCAATGTTTCCATTAAAACAAGATTACAGTGAGATAAGCCAGTATCAAAATATGAACTGTTTTCATTAAATAATTGGTATTTGAGTTGGACAAGTGGCAAATTGAAACCAACCCTACTCAAAATAATTTACTGTACTTGTTTTCTAAACATGCCATAGCATTGACAAGTCACTGAACAGTTATATAATTTTGTAGTATGGATGCCAAGTGCCTAAGATATACTAGGGCCATGCTTTTGAGTTGTAGGATGTTAAGTGTCAATTACTGGGCATAAGGTAAGACTTGTAAATCCTCCTGGGATGGCAGTAGCCCTGGGGCACAGGTGGGAATCAGGGTGCAGGAAGCATGCACTGCTGGACTTCCAATTCTATTGGGTGGTAGGCTGGATCCCTCTTTCTTTCTCTCTTTCCTCCCTCTCTCCCTCCCTCTCTCCCTCCCTCCCTTCCTCCCTCCCTTCCTTCTTGTTGCAAGATCATTTTTTTTTAGATTTTATTTATTTATTTGTTTTTAGACAGAAGGGTAGGGAGAGAGAAAGAGAGGGAGAGAAACATCAATGTGTAGTTGCCTCTCATGTGTCCCTTACTCAAGACCTGGCCTGCAACCCAGGCATGTGCCCAGACTGGGAATCGAACTGGCAATTCTTTGGTTTGCAGGCCAGGACTCAATCCACTGAGCCACACCAGTTAGGGCAAGATCATCCATTCTTATAGTTTTGATTATCACTCCCTTCTTGGACACCATGGCAACATTTACTATCTTCTTTGGAAGAAAAACTGAACTTTGGGATCTTGGGAATTCTTAGGTAAAAATGTTCAACAAAACTCCATAGCTAATGACAGAGATCTTGCTATTTATTCACTTTGGTTAAATATTAAGGCAGCTCAGCTCAAATTCTTTTTTTATTTTTGTTTTTATTTATTTAATTAATTTAATTTAATAATTTAATTTGCTTTATAAATACCCGAGCTCATTAATTAATTAATTTATTTATTTTTATTTTAATTGTTGTTCAAGTACAGTTTTCTGGCTTTTACTCCCATCCCAGTCCACACCCTCAGTGCTCCCCACCTCCCTCCCATTTCCACCTCCCTTAGTTTTTGTCCATGTGTCCTTTATACTTGTTCCTGTAACCTCTTCCCCTTTTTCCCTGAAATTCCCTCCCCTCTCTCCTCTGGTTACGATCAGCCTGTTTTTTATTTCAATGTCTTTGGTTATACTTTGCTTGCTTGTTTGTTTTGTTGTTTAGGTTCCTGTTAAAGGTATTTGGAATTTGTCTATCACCACCTGGCTTGTTTCACTTAGCATAATGCTTTCCAGTTCCATCCATGCTGTTGCATAGGGTAGGAACTCCTTTCTTTCTGCTACATAGAATTCCATTGTATAAATGTACCATAGTTTTTTGATCCATTCATTTACTGATGGGCACCTAGGTTGCTTCCAGCACTTGGTTATTATAAATTGTGCTGCTATGAACATTGGGGTGCATAGGTTCTTTTGGATTGGTGTTTCAGGGTTCTTAGGGTATAATCCTAGCAGTGGAATTGCCGGGTCAAAAGACACATCCATTTTCAGTTTTCTTAGAAAATTCCATACTGTTTTCCACAGTGGTTCTACCAGTCTGCAATCCCACCAACAGTGCCCTAGGGTTCCCTTTTCTCCACATCATCTCCAACACTTGTTGTTTGTTGCTTTGTTTATGATGGCCATTCTGACCCGTGTGAAGTGGTATCTCATTGTAGTTTTAATTTGCATCTCTCTGCTAGCTAGGGATGTTGAGCATCTTTTCATGTGTTTCTGGGTCCTCTGTATGTCCTCTGTGGAGAAGCATTTATTCAAGTCCTATGCCCATTTTCAAATTGGTTTGCTTGTTTTCTTAGAGTGGATTCGTGTACATTCTTTATATATTTTGGAGATTAAACCCTTGTCTGAGGTATCATTGGCAAATATGTTTTCCCATACAGTTGGTTCTCTTTTTATTATAATGCTGTTTCCTTTAGCCGTGCAGAAGCTTTTTATTTTGATGAGATCCCATTTGTTTATTTTTTCCTTTATGTCCTTTGCTCTAGAGGACATATCAGTAAAAATGTTGATGCATGAGATATCTGAGATTTTCTTGCCTATGTTCTCCTCTATGACTTTAATGGTGTTATGGCTTATATTTAAGTCTTTTATCCACCTTGAATTTATTTTTGTGTATGGTGTAAGTTGGTGCTTGAGTTTAATTTTTTTGCACATAGCTGTCCAGTTCTCCCAACACCATTTGTTGAAGAGGCTATTTTTATTCCATTTTATGTTGCTGTCCCCTTTGTCAAGCATTAATTGACCATAGAGACTTGGGTTTACTTCTGGGTTCTCTATTCTGTTCCACTGGTCTATGTGTCTGTTTTTATGCCAGTACCAAGCTGTTTTGATTACAGTGGCCTTATAATACAGTTTGGTATCAGGTATTGTGATCCCTCCTACTTTGCTCTTCTTTTTCAAAGTTGCAGCAGCTATTCAGGGTCATTTATGGTTCCATATAAATTTTTGAAGTGTTTGCTCTATGTCTGTGAAATAAGCCATTGGTACTTTAATAGGGATTGCATTGAATCTGTAAATTGCTTTAGGTAGTATGGACATTTTGATGGTGTTAATTCTTCCAATCCATGAACATGGTATATGTTTCCATTTGTTTGTGTGTTCCTTGATTTCTTTCTTCAGTGCTGTGTAATTTTCTGCATACAGGTCTTTTACCTCTTTGGTTAGGTTTATTCCTAGGTATATTATTTTTCTTGTTGCTATATCAAATAGGATTTTTTTTTGATTTCTGCTTCTGCTGTTTCATTATTGATATACAAAAATGCCTTTGATTTCTGGATATTGACTTTGTATCCCACTGTTTTGCCAAATTCATTTATTAGGTTGTGCAGTTTTTGGGTGAAGTCTATGGGATTTTATATGTACACTATCATGTCATCTGCAAACAATGACAGTTTTGTTTCCTCTTTCCTGATTTGAATGCCTTTTATTTCCTTTTCTTGTCTGATTGCTGTGGCTAGGATTTCCAATACTATGCTGAATAGAAGCAGTGAAAGTGGACAACCTTGTCTTGTTCCAGGTCTTTGTGGAAAAGCTTTTAGTTTTTGCCCATTGAGTCTGATGTTGGCTGTAGATCTCTCATATATGGCCTTTATTATGTTGAGAAATGCTCCCTCTGTTCCCATTTTGCTCAGTGTTTTTATTATAAATGGGTGCTGTACCTTATCAAATACTTTTTCTGCATCTATTGATATGATCATGTGATTTTTGTCTTTGCTTTTGTTTATGTGATGTATTACATTTACTGATTTGCAAATGTTGAACCAACCTTGCATCCCTGGGATGAATCCCACTTCCTCATGGTATATGATCTTTTTAATGTATTGTTGGATGTGGTTTGCCAATATTTTGTTGAGGATTTTAGCGTCTATGTTCATCAGCGATATTGGCCTGAAGTTTTCTTTCTTTGTTGTGTCTTTATATGGTTTTGGGATTAGGATGATGTTAGCTTCATAAAAAGAGTTTGGAAGTTGTCCATCATTTGAATTTTTTCAAATATCTGTGAAGGATAGGGGTTAGCTCTTCCTTAAATGTTTTATAGAATTCTCCTGTGAACCCATCTGGTCCAGGGCTTTTGTGTGTCATGATTTTTTTGATTTCTGCTTCAATTTCATCTGCTGTTATTGGTCTCTTCAGGCTTTCTCTTTCTTCTTCACTGAGTTTTGGGAGATTATATTTTTTTAGAAACTGGTCCATTTACTTAGGGTTTCAAATTTCTTGGCATACAGCTCCTCATAGTAATTTCTTACAATCCTTCGTATTTCTGTGGTGTCAGTTGTTGTCGGGAACCTACAACTGGACAAGTTTTAGCCTTCTCGGCTAATACATTCAGCTCGGGGGGGTTTACACTTCTCAGTAGCTGCTGACAGTGGTTGGTCTTTCCTGTTGCCAGTTACAGCTAGCCTAGCCCCTGCTAAGAGCATGCGCAGAGTACAAACACAGGCTACCAATCAGAGTTTAAGACATACCCCGGCTTGCGCGCAGTAACCTATCAAGAAGCGCTCCTTTGTGTACCCCTCACCAATCAAGTAGCGATACGCTGCCCCTTCTCCCCCTCTTATAAGGCTTTACCCGGAAATAAAATTTTGCAGCTTGATCAGAACTTATTGTCTTGCTGCCGTTCTTTGCGTCTCTTGTCCCTTTCAGCCATTCGCTCCATACAGGTGGCTGAATCCTCGTTGATGCTCTGCAGGCCAGGGCAAGTTGTAATCTCTCCTCTTTCATTTCTGATTGTGTTTATTTGGGTCCTCTCTCTTTTTTTCTTGATGAACCTGCTTAAAGGCTTGCCAATTTTATTTATCTTTTCAAAGAACCAGCTCCTAGATTCATTGATTCGTAGAATTGTGCTTTTCATCTCTATGTCGTTTAATTCTGCTCTGAAGTTGGTTATTTCCTTCCTTCTACTGGCTCTGGGCTGTCTTTGTTGTTATTCCTTGAGTTCTTGTAGGTGTAGGGTTAGGTTGTTTGTCTAAAATGTTTCTATCTTTTTAAGGTAGGCCTGTATTGCTATGAGCTTCCCTCTCAGGACTGCCTTCACTGTATCCCATAAGTTTTGGGTTGTCGTGAGTTCATTTTCATTTGTTTCCAGAAACTCTTTTTTTTCTCGAATTTCATTCTTGACCCATTTATTGTTTAATAGCATGCTATTCAATCTCCATGATTTGGAGTGTTTTGGGGTTGGTTTCTAGTTTCCCTTGTAGTTGGAGAAAATGCTTGGTATGATTTCAATTTTCTTGAATTTGTTGAGACTTGTTTTGTGTCATATCATGTGGTCTATCTTTGAAAATTTTCCATGTACATTTGAGAAGAATGTGTATTAGTTTCTTTGAGATGTAGGGCTCTATATATATCAGTTAAGTCTATTTCATCTAGGGCTTTGTTTAATGCCACAATATCTTTGTTGACATTTTGTTTGGAGGATCTGTCCATTTTTGACAGTGGGGTGTTAAAATCCCCTACTACAATTGTGTTGTTGTCAATATCTTTCTTGAAGTCCTCTAAGATTTTCTTTATGTATTTGGGTGCTTCTACATTGGATACATAAATATTTACAATGTTTATGTCTTCTTGGTGGATTCTTTCCTTGAGTATTATGAAGTGACCTTCTGGGTCTCTCTTTATGGCCCTTTTTTTGAAGTCTTTTTTTTCTGATATAAGTATTGCTACCCCAGCTTTTTTTTCCTGTCTATTTGCTTGGAATATTTGTTTCCAGCCCTTTACTTTCAATCTGTGCAGGTCTTTTGTCCTGAGGTGGGTCTCTTGTAGGCAGCATATGTGTGGGTCATGCTTTCTTATCCATTCAGCTATTCTATGTCTTTTAATTGGAGCATTTAGTCCATTTATGTTTAAGGTTATTAATGATAGGTTCTTATTCAAGTCATCTTCATACCTGTGTTCCTCTCTCTCTGTCTCTCTTTTCCTTCCTTTCCTTAAAGCAGACCCTTTAGCATGTCTCACAGACCTGGTTTGGTGGAGGTATATTCTTTTAGACTTCTTTTGTCTTAGAAGCTCTTTATTTGGCCTTCTATCTTGATTGAGAGTCTTGGTAGGTAAAGTAGCCTTGGTTGTAGTCCTCTGGTTCTCATTACTTAGAATATTTTTTGCCATTCTCTTCTTGCTTGGAGCATTTCCATTGAGAAGTCAGATGCCAACCATATCAGGCTCCCTTGTATGTCACTTCCTTTTTCTCCCTTTCTGCCTTTAAGATTCTCTCTTTGTCTTGGAATTTTGCCATTTTAATTATGATGTGTCTTGAAGAGGGCCTCTTTGGGTTCCTCTTGATTGGGACTCTCTGTGTTTCTTATATTTGTGTGACTTTTTCTCTCATCAGATTAGGGAACTTTTCCATCATTACTTTTTCAAATAAGTTTTCTATCCCTTGTTCTTCTTCTTCTCCTTCTGGTATCCCTATTATTGGGATATTATTATGTTTCATATTGTCTTGTATTTCTCTTAATCCCTCTTCATTCTTTCTGAGCCTCTTTTCCTTTTCCTACACTTTCTGGGTGTTTTTTCCTATTTTGTCCTCCAGCTCACTGATCCAATCTTCTGTTTCATCAATCCTGATTTTGATTCCTTCCACTGTGTTCTTCAGTTCTTATATTGTATTCTTCATTTCCTGTTGGCCCTTGTTGATAGTTTCTATTTCCTTTTTCATGTTGATATAGTTTGCAGTGAGTTCATTGTAGTTTCCTTGTAGTTTCTGGTAGTTCGTTGTGAGCTCATGGAGCTTCCTAGTAACCATTGCTTTGAACTCAATATCTGATAGATGAGGTGCCTCCTTTCCCTTCATTTAGGAATCCTTTGTCTTCTTATTGTTTGTAAGATTCTTTTTATTAGTGTCAGCTTCTTAAATTGATTTGTTCTCACTCTCTGGGTTTGTGGTGTGAGCTTCTGTGGTAGAGTACCTGTGAGATTCAGTGGTGCTGTCTCCTTCGGGTATCCTGGTGTTCACTGCTTCCACCTATGCTTCTTTGTGATCAATTGGAGGGGTAAGGCAAAATGGTTTAAGACAGGAATAGAGTATTCTATGCTATTTACAGTAGCAGCTGGTAAAGAAGAGATAGGGGATCCTCTGGCTATGTGCAGTATTAACTGTGATCTTCCACCCAACAAGTCACTTTTTGGAAACGGTGGAATGAAGATAAGACTCTTGTTGGGGAGGGAAGGGTTATGAGTTGGATCTAGAAAGCAGTGAGGTTGTGGGATGTCAGATTCTTAGGTAAAATGAGAATAAAGGATAGTAAATAGGTGTAGTGTGAGAGAATAGAGTTAATCGCTATAGTAATAGAGTTCAGAAAACCGTGAAGTGGGCTAGGATCTGGGAGGGGTGTTGTGTAGTATTTACAATAGTATGGAACAGCTATTATTTACAATAATATTAGAGCAACAATCATGACAGAATCTATGAGATCTAGATATCAAGAGTAGGGAGTATCAGACCTTCATTAGGGTGCTAATGGAACACAGGTGAAGTGAAGGACAGTAAATTAACAATGCACTATGACTGAGAGAACAGGTGAAACCTGTCAATTGATACAATATGACCAGCCAAGCAAAGAAGACTAAACAGAAGGAAGAGGAATACAAAAATATTATTCAAATAAAAGATGTACAAATAATGTAAAAATAATAATGTAGATATGCAATATCTTACAGGTTCCTTGTAATAGCAAAGTGAAATTTGTCTGTCTCAACTGTTAAGATGCTCCCTCTTTGGGAGCAACTCTGGTCTTTTCACAGTTCTGGTTTTCTTTGTCTCATTTGTGTGTATTTAAAAAAAAAGAAAGCAGACTAAGGAAGGTAGAAGAGATAAAATTGGAAAGAATGGAAGAACGAATAAAACAAGAAAGAAGGAAAGAGAAGTAAAAAGTATTGAGATATAAAATATAGAAATTAAAAAA
>PVKM010041385.1:0-13134 GCA_004027735.1 Carollia perspicillata
CTTTACTCCAAAGACTTCCATCTTCCTATTCCTTTGGTCACTTAGTGGAGAGAGAAGGAGGTGAATATAACTGAGGAGGGATGTGTAGGCAGTGTTGTAATGGTGTCACCTCCTGAACTAATGGGAGAGTATGTGCGTCCTTTATACTGTTGTCTGCAGTGGTCTGAATGTTTGCATCCCTCCAGGTTCACATGGTGGAATCTTAACTCCCAGGCTAGGGTATTGGACATGGGACCCTTGGGAGGTCGTGCGGGTGGAGTCCTTATAAAAAGAGACACCAGAGAACTCTCTTTGTCCTCTCTCCTCGCTCTTTCTCTCTCTCCTCTCCCTCCCTTCTCTCATTGCCCACCTCCCCCACCTGAACACACAGGGAGAAGGCAGCAATGATCTCCCAGCCTCCTGAACTATGAGAAATAAATGTCTTGTTGTTTAAGCCAAATCTATGGTATTTTTGTTATAACAGCCTGAACTAAGACATTTACTTTTTTTTTTTTTGCACTAGAACTCACCAAAACAGCAATTTACTATTTCTGAATTGTAGATAATGGAATAGTCACTATGTATGTATACGAAAGAAAGCTAAAAACATTGGTTGTAAAATCCCTCTGAAGCTAAAACAAAATAATTACACTTGTAAATTTGAAGGAAGGTATGCTTGATTCAAATATTCACAGAATAAAAATTTTTTTTTCAGTATATAAGCCTTGAGATAAAGTGAAAAGCAATCACTGACTGCCACCTTTACACTTTGAAGAGGACATAGACATTTTCACTACCTACTCTTTATAGAGTTTTGTAGATTCAAAGTTTTTATAAATATTATGACATTTTGCAAATATAAGTTATATTTGCATTCATAAATATTTTTGTTTGAAATCTAACAAAATCCTAGCTATTCCCCACTCTGAGAAATGTCATTCCTAATGAGAAGAGCCATTTCTTAAGTTTTTCAGTCACAAACTGTTCCTATAGACCTTTGACTTGTATTTTATAAAATCATCCCTATAGACTTTTAACTTGTATTTTATAAAACCATTGGACAATAAATTCTCTAAACTGTACAATCTCAGTTTTCCTAGATGGAAAGTAGTACATTTAATGTACTCTTTTTTTCGGCCAACATGGAATATTTACAAATGATGACGGGCCTATACTGACTTCCACGTAGGGCCAAACCTTCCACTTGTGAGCTAGTTCTCTCCTTTTACCCATCTCTTCCCTCTGCTACATCATCAATATTTCCTTTTCTACTTGTATTATTCCCCTTAGCATGTGAACATACTGAAATAACTATCATAAGAAAGAGTCCTCCAATTATTGTCCTGTTTCACTGCTTCTCATACATCCGAGCTCATTTAAAATAGTCTGTACTTGGCCCTAGTTCATCTCCTTCCACTCTCTCTAGAGCCCACTGTCACCTGCCTTTTGTTCCCTGAACTCCACCAGAGGAGCTGCTGTCATGGCCACCACCAACTTTCAAGAGGCCAAATTGAATTCCCAACTCTCAGTCTGCATCTTTTGCTACCTCACAGCAGCATTTGACACAATTGGTTGCTTCTTCCTTGAAACACTTTCTTCCCTTGGCTTTTAAGAGTCCAAGCTCTCTTGGTTTTTTCCTATATCACCTATTACTAATTTTCTGTGTATTTTCTGCTTTATTGGTTCCTTCTTCATCTTCTCCATTTCTTTTTTTAAAAAGATTTTATTTATTTTTAGAGAAAGGGGAGGGAGGTACAAAGAGAGGGAGAGAGACATTAATACATGAGAGAAACCAACTAGTTGCTTCTTGTACTCCCCGCCCTACGGACCTGACCCACAACCCAGGCAACTGCCCTGACCAGGAACTGAACCAGCAACCTTCTGCTATGTAGGCCCAACCCATTGAGCCACACCAGCCAGGGCTATCTTCTCCATTTCTAAATGCTGAAGTGCTCTGGGTTTCAGTCCTCTGACTGTTCTCTCTGTCTTTAGTTACTCCTAGGTGATCTCATCCAGCAACACAATTTTAAATGCAGTAGATATGCTGATGATTCCCAAATTGCATTTCCAGCCCTCACTTCACCCCTGAACTCTACACTCATATGGTCAACAGCCTACTTGATATCGCCAATTGGAGGTCTAATTAGGTATCTCTGGCTTAGCAAGTCCCAAATCTGATCCCTACTATACATAGACCTGCTTTTCCATTGTCTTCCTCACTTTAGTAAATGGGAGCTCCATACTTTCAGTTATTCAGAGTTAAAATACTGCAGCTATCCTTGACATCGTCTGTTTCTCACATTCTTCACTTAACGTATCTCTCTATGTATTTTGAAAAGTACAGCCAACACACCACCTCCACCAAATGGTCATTTTCAGAAGATGAAATTAAAACTACATGTAAAAAATAACAGCAAATAGGAAGCAAATTCCTAATCTCTAATCATAAATCCAATGTCATATTTTTAACTGCTGTACTGTTTTTAAAATAAATCTAGAAAATGAAACTTAGAATTAGTCACATACATACACATATGTGTACACACATGTGTGCACGCACACACAGCTTCTGCTTTTCTACATATGTCAACTGTCAGTAATAAAAAAATGTAAAACCAAGTAACCTTTGAACAGGTTTTTAGATTAAAAAAAGCTGTGGCTATAGGCAAAACTATTTAGATTCTGGGCACTTTTCTTAGATTTAGGCTGCTGCAACATTAATCTGACAAGGTATTAATCCCAACCCATGTAACAATTTAAATTGCCTTTCATGTGCCAGCACTTAAAAACATTTCTTGAAAATATAGTGGGAATTCACAAGGAGGTGTCTGCCAAAGAAATTAAAACCCTAATGTGGTAAAGTTACTCCTAATAATAAAGCCATCTTGGGAAAGGAGGAGCAGGGGGAGTGGAAGGTATTCTTGACTAAATGTCAGTTAGGAAGGCAATGAATTAAGTGAGGAAAAGAAAATAAATTCATTCAAAAGCATATAAAATGATCAGTTATAAGGCAAAAAAGGGAAAAGCAAACCATTCCACACTGCTTTAGAAAAAAAAATTATGAATAAAGCCCTCCTTCTTATATCTAAGGAGATGAAAACCACAGCTATCAGGTCCTCAGTCCCCCCACCTCGGACTCTCGCAGAAGGTAAAAGCCCCAACACTAAAGCCTCTGAAGTCGCCACCTTCTCACAGTTCATTTCCCACGACATCTCGGCACCGGCCTTTTCCTCGCCCCCTTACCAGAGCCAGGCTGTGCTTTTTTTGCATCGCACCTCCTCAGCTCCTTCTTTCCCGTGTTTTAACTGCAGCTCCAGCTCTGCCATTCTTCCCTGCAACAAACAGCATAAATCAGCATGAAAACTCTATGGCCAAAACTCTCTTAAAATTTCTTTGGAAAACACAAAGATAACAGATCTAACACTTCCCAATTCACCTTAAGTGTTCGCTAATTTTTACTATTCTTGCGGGGGTGAAACAGTGTTTGTTACGGTTTTCCTTTTCATTGTACTGTTTACCAAGGAGATTGTGCATCGTTTCAAGTGTTTACTGACTATTTGGGTTCCTTATTCTGTCCATTTCTCATAGGTTGTCTTTTCTTATTGATTATAGTGTTCTAACATATGTTCTACAGGAGAAAAGTGTATGTCTCTATACATACCCTAGAGAGGGAAGCAATATAGCTTGGTAAGTTAAGAATGTGAGCTCCGGAATCAGAATCTAATGCCATTTCCACTTAGTTCAAGTATATATCTCAACAAGTTACTTCACTTCTCTAAGCTTCATTTCCTTATTTATAAAATGTAGCTAACAATTATCTCACAGTATTAGGGCATCATATTAAATAATGTGGAAAACGGTCTATTTAATACAGTGCCTGATACAAACAATACCTACTATTACCAGGTTCATTGTTAATAACAAAAAAAAATCCCACTTCCCCTTATAATCCTCTTACAAAACATTATTTCATGAATATATTGAAATCTTTCATAAAATAATTCTTATTTTCATCTGTATACTTTTATACAGCAAAAGGTTCCCCAAAATGTAATATCCAGCCTAGACAGTTGTATATCCTTTTATTTCTCTCAAACACTCTCGGTTACCAGCCTGTGACCTCACTGAAAGCAAGGCCTATTTCATCAGTCTAAGGAGCCCTTGTACACAGCACCACTTCCAGCACACAACGTCCTGAGGCTCACCAGTCCAGACGCTCAGAGATTTCACCAGCGTTCTATTCACATTCTTCATAGTTTCCATTTACTTCAGTCATATCCATGCCCATCTCCCCATGCTCCAAGATAGAATCCTGGTTTTTTCTTGTTATTTTTTTTAATTATTACTTTTTATTGTTTTCCCCCCATTACCTCTTAGGGCAAGGTATTAAAAGTGACTAAACAGGCAGGATATTGATATTAATATTTAATGTTGATACTGGCCCCCTAGGAGGGTAGGCAAAAGAGAAAATAATTTTTATTGCCTGTCTTTATTTGTAATGCTTCTTAAATGATGCCTCTTTCTTCCTAAGACACTTACTTTCCATAATGCTTTACCAAAAAAGGAATAAGAAATTAAAAGATTAAAATTTGTTTAGAAACAAAACACAAAAAAACTAGTACATATGCAGCTTTTTGAGAAGGCCTATTTTTCTAATCTCTTTTGTAGCCATGAACTAGTACAGCGATTCTGTTGTGACCAAGTACATATTTTTTCTTTCTCAGAGTCTCTGTTCCTCTCAATTCCCTCTTGAATGCCTCTAACCCCTTCCACAAGTCCATGTTAGGCTATTTATCCAGACGTACTTGCCTTCCAGTTCTCAGCCTACTGGTAACAGAGACCCAGTGGCATTCAACTCAGTCACCTCTGCCTCTGGCTAACAGCTATGGGTACGACTAGAAAGCACTCATGGGGACAGGAAAGGATGAAATGGTCACTTAAATTGAGTTTTGGATTGCCTGGAGTTTCCAATTCTTAATCTATCAATCCTTCTTAGTTAAAAAAAAAAAAACAAAAAACTCCAGCCTGCATAACCAAGAGCTTACTGACTACAGTGAGCAAGTTCATCCTGCTCCAAACCTATACATTAGACACAAACAACCCTCACACATGGCCAGGGAGTAATTTACTAGGGGTCACAGTTCTGACCCTGGTTTTGATTCCAGATTATTTTGCAGCTAGCTGACTGACTCAGGAAACAAGTGTCTGCGGTCGAGCTGTTTCAACTCCTCTCTCCTGTTTGAGGTCATATTCAAAATCCCCACGAGCCCTTTGCACAAAAGCTGGAGACCTCAGCCTTCTCTGCATCCCACAAGGGCAGCGAGGTAAAGGTGGCTGTAAAGGGCTCTTTATCAAAATGGACTCTGAACTGTCAATCCACTTGTATCTGCATTTTTTCATCTTAATGAGAAGAAATCCAAATTCTTCCCCATGTCAACCGCTTGGATATGCTTATAATTCCAAATCCCGCATTTTGTGGAACAACTGTGGAAAGATATGGCTGAAGCAGACATCTAAGCTAAAGCTGCCTGTAGTATTCAGAACTCAAACTTATTCACGTCAAAATCAACCTGCAGGAAATAATGTAGAATGTATCCTTTAATGTGTCTTCTAGGCTTAATTAATGTGGCTCCTAAGAATGATCCTTTAGTTTAGTGCTACGAAATATATCGAGCACCAGATGGGAAGTAACTGTAACTCCTGTGCAGAAGAAGTATCCTCTAGGACAGAAATGGTTGACATGGACAAGGAGTCTGGCAGCTGCTCTCATTCTTCTAAGATCCCGCAGACCCTGTTTAAGTGTGTGGAGTCATTTACAAACCTTGTCCAACAGTTAAAATGCATCAGTGTACCTTCAAGTCACAGTGACAGCCTAGAAAGCAATGTTGTATTTTCAAATAACACTGAAAATCTTATTATAGTCGACATTTTTTTCACTTTTATCGCCATTTCTCAATGGAACTGGATTTATTAAAAATTCAAAGGAAAGGCATTTTAAATGATAAATAAAAAAAGATGTACACTATCACAACAGAAGGAAAGCAGAACAATTGACCTGCATACTAAAAATACTTGGCAGGCTTTTAAAAATAGATCTGTCCTTTAAAATATTAAAGCAATTTGCATTATTGTTACTACTAATGTGTGACAATATGTGTTAGGGAAAATGCATACTACAGTGGGAAAGGCTGAATTTCTGGAGTCCAAAAGATTCCAGTTAATTTCCAGTTCTTTCATTTACTGACTGTTGGGTTTTATACCATCTGCTTTGTTTTCCTAGCTAACCCTGTTTCCCCATTTCTAATCCCATTATATGGGGGTTTATAACACCCACTTCAAAGGGTTTCTGTCAAGATTTATTGAAATTATATATGGTAGTATTGGATACACACTGGATCCATTTTGAATGGATACCATTCAAAAAATGGTAGCTCTAACTATAAAGACAACTATGCAAGTTTTTTCAATCAACTGCAAGTCATCTGCATGAGTTATACCATAATCCTGTTCAATTTAGCCTTCCTTATGCTGACAGCTAAATACAATTCTCAGGGGTTGTGCTGGAATTGCTAGTGGACATGCTAGTCTCCTGCACGGGACTGGGAGCTCACTGAGAAGGAGGGCTTTACTCCCCTTTGTATCCCACGCACCCGGCACAGGGCCTGGTCACTAAAAAACATTCCACAAATGTCTGGTGAAGGAAAACACTGCAAAATTATATAGAGAAAAATAAATGTGAGGAAAAGTGCAGAATCCAACTTATAATTTCACTCACTTTGAATAAAAACTATAATTGGGCAAGGGCGTATATGAGTGATGCACTCATTCACTCATGCATCTATTCAAAACTGAGTGCCAAGTTGCAGCTCAGGATAAAAAAGTGGGTGAGCTGAGAAAAAGGAAACCATTGTTCCAAGGGAACATCTTTAAAATGCAGACTCCAGTGTGGTTTGGGGAACCATCTAAAACACCGGCGCTCTGAGTGTGGTTGACAGACTGAGTTAAAATTAACAGGCAGCTTGGTAAACACAGAGATTCCTGGTCCCCTTATGCAGTTCTAAAGATAGGAATCTCTAAAGATGTATCAGTACTTTATAAAATCTAGACTCAATAAAATATGTGGCAATAAGGTTTTAGTATGAGAACACTGGAGCTCAGATGCTTAGTCATTTCCTTCATTCCTCCACCCCCAACCATCTTTTAGTACAGCTGTTACCTTTGACCATAACACCTGAGACTCCATGAAAATCTGATTCTGGGCCATAAATTACTCAATACCATCAGATTTTGTTCTATCATTCTTAAAAAGGAATTTTAACCTAGGAAAAATAATTGTTTGTTGTTTTCTTATATTGTTAACTGTTCATATATTCTCAAACTGATTAAGAATTATTTCTCATTTAAAAAATCCACAAACTAACTTATAATACTGGATGAAATGAAGTCGAATTGAGTGTAATTCATTTATTTAGTGAGCACCTATTGTGTTTTAGACACCATGTCAAGTTCTAGAGACGACAAAGCTGCGAGTTCTAAGGAGCAGAGACAACAGGATGGAGGCCCCGGACAAGTCATTATGGTGATAAACCTTCCAAGAGAGAAGCACGTGTTCTAAGGAAGCACAGGTGAGCAGCATCCACTCCAGTGGGCTGGGGGGGCGGGGCACACACTCGTGCCTTCCCAGACAAAATTGCCTAAAGAACAGGTAGAAATTAGGTGGGCAAAGAGGGAATGGCAGTACCTGTACCAGGAGAAACCATGTGTCAATGTCAGGAGATTAAGAGAGACTTGCTGAGTTTGGAAAACAAAGAAATTTAGCAAGGCTGAGTGAGACACAACAGCTAGAGGAAAGATAATAAGATAAGGCTTGAGAAGTAAGCAAGCCTGGCTCTAGGAGGTTAGCACAGACAGGGAGCTCAGTGTGGGAAGCACTCAAGGTGCAGGGCTGTGGGACAGCCAAGGGAGACACGTGGGACATCGGGGAGATGTTCGAAAAGCAGCATAATGTAGGACAGTGGCACTCCTGAGGGAGTTCTAGACGGGACACATGGGAAGAAATCAACATTTAAAATTTAAATTAAAAACAATAAAGTAATTATTGATAGGTAAAAAAAAATTTAAGTACATTATATACATTTATGACTTGCATTCTTTATCAACAACTGTAACCACTGCATTTTTGATAGTGTTATTTTCCTAAGTGATTTTCTATTAAATACATATTTGCAGTAAAATGTGAAAGAAGAAGGAGACGCTCCTCTGAAACAAACCATCCTATGGTTTCATTACCTGTAAAATGGCATGATAAGCTCGAGTCATATATGCCAGCCACGCCTGCGGAAGAAAAATGGCCCGGTGCCACTCAGAAAGCTGGATGTGTACCTGTGGGAAAGATGCACCACACCATGAGCCAGACTACACAATATCAAACTGTAAAATTAAACCATATCATCAATTCTTTCTTTCCCCTTATTTAAGTGGTTTGTGTTCTAAAACAAACCAAATCAGTCTGGGATCAGAACCACAAATAAGGTCTTTGAATATTTTCAAAGGAGAGGAGCTTAGAGTCCTGTAAAGACAAAATAAAATAAGCCTGAAATTTTCTAAATTAAAGCAAATAGAGTCTTACAATAATAACAAGTTAAAGTGTATATATAATACAAATACGTCCCTGAAAATTAGGGAGAAACTCTGTAAAGCCTCTTGCCAATGTCAGGAAACGAGATATTGTCTAACAAATCTCCCTAGTAATTTTAAATAAAAATAAATATTGCTCACATCCTGGGTTTTCTTTCTGACAATTTCTGAAGTAATAAACCCAAATTGCCAACAGAAATATCATGTTGTGTGGAACCCATGATGGCAGGAGCATGCAAATGAGCACTGCACTCAGCCATTGTGCACACCACCACATAAATGTCCTTTAATCAGTGTGGGTAAACAAGCGAGAAATGAAATAGGCCAGCACGGAAACCCTGTTTCTGAAGCGAGGCCCAGATTCAACATCTGGTTTTCATAGTCATTTCTGTTTCTACCTATTAGTATACGGCTATCTCGGAACAAATCTTTCCAAGGGCTGCTGCTGCTAAAGCAAGATCACTCCAGACAGACAGCCACAGTACATCACATTTCGTGTTTCTCGTAACTCATCTCTTCGGACTCAAACAATGAAAACTTCAGTGTGTGTCCTACAGACAAAAACGAGAAACAAACAAAAATCCCCCCAGATTTCTATATAATCACCCCAGAATCATGAAAACCAGAGTGCTTAAGAGATTTTATTGTATTTATAAGATTTGATTGCTTTGTGACAGGGAAGAGAACAGCCTCTCTGAATAGAGTTGGGTCTCATGGCCTCTGGTGTTTAATTCTAGTGTTAGTGTGGGCCCACTATACACAAGGTTTTATGGGAAAATATAAAGGACATCAGCTAATCTGTGTCCTCACAGGGCTTTGTAGGGTGAGAATCAGAAACAGGCACAAATAGATTACAAGGCAAAATTATGAAGACTCTATGGAGAATGAAGAGATTAATTCTGCCTGCTACCTATCACCTCTCAACCCACTGCTGTGTTTTAAAGAATTAGATACTCATACAGCATGAAAAAGGAATTGGAACCATGAAATGAACTTTAAAAAATGATAAAGACAAGTTTTTTCTTTTCTGATGAAGTATTCTCTCTGTGGAGGAAAGCAGGGGAAGGCTTGTCAACATGGTGCTAAACATCCTTGAAGGAACAGGCCAGCCAAGGCCACATTTCAAGCTGGGAGGCATTAATCAGTCTTTAGTTCTTGCCCTCTGATACCAAAATGAGAGGAATTTTCTTAATTTTTTCCGATCAATTCTGTTCCCTTTTCATAAACTATATTAACTATCTCTAAATTGTATTTTGAGATCTGGATTTACCAGAAAGAACACTCAAACACCACAACTAACACTTTTATCTCTCATGTCAGAACCTCAAAATATTAATTTTCCTGCCAAGTATAATCATTCATGAACATCATTACCACTGCACCACTGAGGTGATCTACAGCCTCAGCAAATTGGCAATAAGAGCACTGAATGTTTTTGGAAAGACAATGGTCTCAATTGGTTTTTAAACCTGAGTTAAAACAAAAAGAAAACATTATGGAAAAAATATAAAGGAAAATGAGCAAATCGAATGTTGAGCTTCTAAGAACAAAGACATTCATGCCAGGAAACCTAGTTAAAAGGAAGTTATAAACTGCTGGTTAAAGCTCATCCTCTTGCTGCTGCTCCAATCACATCTTAAGGCGGGACAGGGACGCAGAGGAACGCTTGGGCCTAGACATCAGCCTGTACTCCTTAGGTTTTATGAGACTATACCTAGTCTTAGTGTTCTATGGAGTTAGCTGTGAACAAATCTCCTTAAAGATGCATTCTCTTGCTCTTTCTTTTATTGAAGAGAAACATAGGGAAACAGCTTAAAGATAGTCAACGCCCACACTCCAGTTGTGTTATAGGCAAAAGAGGAAGCTATTCCAATTCAATACATAGCCACCCATAAAGGTTAATGTTGCTAGGCTGGAAAATACAATTCACACTTTTAAAGTATGAAAGTTACGTATAATTTGCATTACTTGTTAGAAGCCCTCAAAGTAAACCTAATCAACAAAATAATTTCAGCCATGACTGGTGTGGTTCAGTGGGTTGGATGGCATCCTGCAACTGAAAGGTCACTGGTTCCATTGGCAGTCAGGGCACATACTTTAGCTGCGGGCCAGGTCCATGGTTGTGGGTATGCAAGGGGCAACCGATTGATGTTTCTCTCTCACATCAGTGTTTCCCACCCTCTCTTTCTCTGCCTTCTCCTCTCTCTAAAAATAAATAAACTCTTTAAAAATTCATTTTGATGAGACCCCCATTTGTTTATTCTTTCCTTTATGTCCCTTGCTCTAGGGGACATCTCGGGGATTGTCCTGAGGGGACATACTGCTGGGGACATTCAGGGGAACATACTACTGTGTGGAATATCTGAGATTTCCCTGCCTATGTTTTCCTCTAGGACTTTTATAGTGTCACGACTTATATGAGGGGCCAGGGACATATGAAAAGAAACTCAGCATCACTAGCCATCAGAGAGATGCAAAATAAAACCACAATGAGACACCACTTCACACCACTGAGAATGGTCATCATAAACAAATCAACAAACAAAAGTGTTGCAGAGGATGTGAAGAAAAGGGAACCCTAGTGCACAATAGGTGGGACTGCAGACTGGTACAACCACTGTGGAAAACAGTATGGAATTTCCTCAGAAAACTAAAAATAGAACTGCCTTTTGACCCGGCTGGGATTATATTCTAAGAACCCTGCAACACCAATCCATAAGAACCTATGTACCCCAATGTTCATAGCAGCACAATTTACAACAGCCAAGTGCTGGAAGCAACCTAAGTGATTATCAGTAAATGAGTGGATCAAAAACAATGGTACATTTACACAATGGAATTCTATGCAGCAGAAAGAAAGAAGGGGCTCCTGTCCTTTGCAACAGCATGAATGGAACTGGAGAGCATTATGCTAAGTGAAATAAGCCAGGTGGTGAGGGACAAATACCATATGATCTAACCTTTAACTGGAACCTAATCAACAAAACAAACAAGCAAGCAAAATATAACCAGAGACATTGAAATTAAGAACAATTTCATAGCAGCATTTTCAAAATAGCCAAAACATGAAAATAACCTAAAGGGTCTGGCTAAGATAGAGGCATAGATAGACATACTGTGCCTCCTCGCATACCAGAATAAGGACAACAATTTAGAAACAAAATAACAACCAAAACTGACAGAAAATGGAACTGCGTGGAAGTCCGACAACCAAGGAGTTAAAATAGACACATTCATCCAGACTGGTAGGTGGGGCAGAGTTGGGCAGCCAAGCGGAGGGTGGTCACGGCAAAAAAAAAAAAGCAGTGGCACCGAGTGGGTAAGTCAGCAGCGGTGGACCCTAGGCAAGGGGTGGCAACGGGCAGACCCAGCAAGGTGGTGATTGTGAAGCTGGGCATGGCATGCAAGGCGGCTGGCTGACCTGGCAACCCCACATTCACGTGCAGATAAACCAGGCAAAACTGGGGAGTGAGACAGCCCTTGCAACCCAGGGCTCCAGCTGGGGGAAATAAAGCATCAAAACACCAATTCAAAACACCTGTGGAAGTTGAGGTGGTAGGAGAAACTCCTAGCCTCACAGGAGAGTGTATTGGAGAGACCTACAGGGTCCTAGAACGTACACAAGGGAATCAGAATCAGAAAGGCCCAGTTTGCTTGGGGGAAGCGTGGAAGGGACTGAAATCCCACAGAGAGCAAAGCAAGCACCATTGTTCTCTCTCAGACCCCTCCCCCACATACAGTGTCACAACCCAGCAACTGGGTTGCCCCGCCCTTGTGAACACCTAAGGCCCTGTCTCCACTATTTAACAGGTGCATCAAGACAAAAAAAGTGGCCCAAAACAAAGCACATATCAAAGCTCCAGAGAAAATACAACTAAGTGACGAAGAGATAGCCAACCTATTAGATGCACAGTTCAAAGCACTGGCGATCAGGATGCTCACAGAACTGGTTGAATTTGGTTGAAAAATAGATGAAAAACTGAAGGCTACACTAAGTGAAATGACGGAAAATGTACAGGGAACCAACAATGATGGGAAGAAAACTGGGACTCAAATCAACAGTGTGGACCAGAAGGAGGAAAGAAACATCCAACCAGAAAAGAATGAAGAAACAAGAATTCAAAAAAATGAGGAGAAGCTTAGGAACCTCCAGGACACCTTTAAACGTTACAACATCCAAATTATAGGGGTACCAGAAGGGGAAAAGGAAGAGCAACAAGTGGAAAACTTATTTGAACAAATAAAGGAGAACTTCCCCAATTCTGGTGAAGGAAATACACTTCCAGGAAGTCCGGGAAGCTCAGAGAGTCCCAAAGAAGGTGGACCCAAGGAGGAACACACCAAGGCACTTCATAATTGCATTACCCAAGATTAAAATGAAGGAAAGAATCCTAGAAGTAGCAAGAGATAAGGAGACAGTCACCTACAAAGGAGTTCCCGTCAGACTGTCAGCTGATTTCTCAAAGGAGACCTTGCCTTTGAAGGGGCTGGAAAGTATTCCAAGTCATGAAATGCAAG
>PVKM010041386.1:0-13135 GCA_004027735.1 Carollia perspicillata
TCTCACTGTGTCTCTCTCACCCTAGGGCAAAGCAACAGCCACTCAGACACCTGTGCAGAATTTCGAATAAAATACGTGGGTGCCATCGAGAAGCTGAAACTCTCGGAAGGAAAAAGCCTAGAAGGGCCACTAGACCTGATAAATTATATAGATGTTGCCCAGGTAAAAAACAAAACAAAACAAAACAAAATTCCATTCGATAAGGCTCATGGCTTGGGAGAGAGACATAGTTTGTCCGGGTCACGGCTGACACGTTGCTGAGTGCGGTGGTTGGCTGTGGGAGGCACACGGTGCTGCGTGGAGACTGAGCCGCGTGTGAGCAGACGCAGCTCCTCCTGCCAACAGCACTTTTTACTTTTTCTGGGGCGGACTGAACTCTTTTCCGTGACGAGCGGATTCAAATGAGGTGGCTGGTTCCACACCACTGCCTCGCCGCTGCACCTCCCCCGGGCTCGCTTTAGCTCTTTGCTCAGTCACTCGGTGCTGTTGACTTGACACACCTGTTTATTAGCAGGACCCGAGGTCAGGAAGTAGAGGAGCCGTGTGTCTTTGTGTTCATTATCACGGGGGTGCTGGAGCGATGGGGAGAGCCCCTCACCCCATCCCAGTGTCCGTGACTCCTAAGGCACGTTCGCTGAAGCCACGGCAGAGGGATCATTAAATGTTTCGCAGCCTCATGACAGAAGTCGCATCTGTCCGAAGACATCAGCCAATCCGATTTTCCACCTAACAGGGAACTCTGGGTCATTGGGTCTAACTCAATCAGTATCCCAGTTTCTGTTTGGAATATAAAGTCATTCCAACAGCGTGCAGACAGCACCTAATCAAAGTAAAGTAGTATACTGCAAGATTTTCCCCCAGATGACACTAGGATTATTTTCCTTCCAATAAGGACTGCTAAATTCCCCTTGTCACCGTAGAAATTGGCTTGCCAAAATTATTGACAATAGCACTACTCTTACCCCGTGTCTCGATTCCTGGAATTGCCCTAAACCCACTGTGAGAGATGATTGGCAAGAAGTTGCCATAGCGTTGTGGGCACCCCGGCATGAAGGCAGGGGGCTGGAGCTCATTTCCCACAATCTCTGGAATGTCGGCAGATAGTTGCACGGACACATTTCCTGACTGGAACGTGCTCTGTTTGCCAGCGGGGCCTCATTTCGCAGAAGACAGGCTGTGTTCCGACTTAGGAAATAGCAGGGACAACTGGCTGGGGAAGCCGCCCGCCGTGCTCTTTGTTTCTCAGGAGCTCCGAATACTAATTGATACGTTCACGAGCCAAGGAATGGTTCATCAAGCAAGTCTCCCTGCCCAAAGCTGTGGGGCGTGGGGATAAGACACCCCTCACCCCCGCACGCGGCATGGCACGGCTGAGAAAAATGGTGCCCGTGGCCGCATGCGCTGACCGCGAGTTAGCATGAGCTTTGAGTATTTGAAGACCTTTATTTTCTCATGTAAATATTGAAACCGTACTGGGGTCTGTGAAAAGTGTCTGTGTTTGTAATGAGGGTTAATCCCAGACAAGGGGGTGGAGCAGTGTACCCGGAGCACGTTGGTCTGAATTTTGCTCAGACTTGTTGACTAAAAAGAGCGGGGAGGGACTTTTCTGCCACTTTGGAGGAGAGGCCTTGGGCTCCTGTGTGTGCCACATTCTTGAGAGAGGTCGGGGTCTGTGATGGCTGGGTCCTGAGCCCGACTCATCCGACTTCATGGAACAGCTGTTACCGTGTGCCGGTCATCGTGGTTTTGTCTTACAGCAAGATGGGAAGCTGCCTTTTGTTCCCCTGGAGGAAGAATTTATCATGGGCGTTTCCAAGTATGGCATAAAAGTATCGACGTCGGATCAGTATGTAAGTAGTTTGTTAAGGAAAAAGTGTGGTTTAGGTATTGGGGTGTTGAGGGCCTGCTCGTGTTTGCAGTGGTGGGTTTGTAAACCTTCCTGGCAGCTGGCCTTCAGCGTGGCCCATTTCTTAGCGGGGGGATGAGTAGGAGCTTCCTTTTGCCTCTCCTGTGTGGTGGGGCCCACGGAACTGGGTGGTGGGCTCAGGTCATCCTACGCCCATACTTCTGGAATGCAGGGAGCCGGGTGTAACCCCACAGGCAAACTGCCCCACAGCTGAGCACACTGGGACGTCCTTTTGGGAGAAAACCCTGTAAAACTGCTTCCTCCCAGATGTGCATGTGCTCTGCTCAGGCCTCAGAACAAACCTGCACGGGAGGGTGTGTCTGCTGAGGACGGCGGAACACGCAGACAGCCGCGGTCTCCCCCCCGCCCGCCCTCTGCAGGACGTCCTGCACCGGCACGCTCTGTACCTGATCATGCGGATGGTGTGCTACGACGACGGGCTGGGGGCCGGAAGGAGCTTGCTGGCTCTGAAGACCACCGACACAAGCAACGAGGAGTACAGCCTGTGGGTTTACCAGTGCAGCAGCCTGGTGAGGGTCCGAGTTACCTGGCTAGTCTGTCGTTCATCAACAGTGGCAAAGCCACAGGCTGTTTACAGTCTTGCAAAGGCAGGAGAGATGCCCTTTACTCCGTGTCTAAAACCCGGCAAATAAATAAGGAGCCGGCGGCCAGCTGCCCTGATGGACTGCTCTTTGAGATTCGGGATGGCAGCTGCCAGTACTCCCGACTCGGGATTGGAAGGCTCTCCGTAAACACGGGGGGTGGGGGGTGCTGGTGTGTCCTCCTGGGCAGGGCCCCCTGGCCTTGCTTTACAGGTATTCCTCTGACAGGTGATGGCCCCTCCTGAAGGCCGTGGTCCTGGGGTTCCCTGACGAGCGGGGGGAAGGGAGTGCAGGGCCAGGTGCTGGGCCAGGCCGCCTGTGTGCTGTGGAGGGTCAGGAGAGGTATGCACAGGGGCAGGTTTATACCTTTGCTGGTCAGGTCAAGTTCAGGAACAGATTTATGAACTCGCTCACTGTACCTTTTCACCTGACGCAGGAGCAAGCACAAGCAATCTGCAAAGTTCTGTCCACCGCTTTCGACTCCGTATTGTCTGAGAAGGCCTGAATCCGGCTGTGAGTGGAGGTTGACCGCTCATGAACGAAGTTCAGCCGTGTTCTCAGTAGCTCTGTTTCCAATCTGCAGCGTTGAGCCGGTGTGAAAACAGGAAGTGATTCCTTGCTCTACTTTCTGGGGGGAAAGCTGTGTGTAAAATACCAATCATTTGTTTTTCTATTAAAACATCCTATTAACAGTGACTTAACTCACTGACGTTATCTACCTGTTGGGACCAAAAAAAGAAACCTCATTTGTTGCTTTTAAACACAAATACGCTTAACCTTCTGCTCGGCAGCCCCTCCTGGGGTCTGGTGGTCTCCGGCTGGGAGCTCTGGCCTGGGGACACTGCTGGTTTGAAACAGTGACAGAGCCAACTCAAGACACAGAGAGGGAAACTTGAACAGTACGGTGTCAGGATGACGTGACAGTAGGCGACGATGCTCGCCTCAGTGGGGAGGGCACCCTGGAAGACCGCCGCCGCGTCGCCAGTGACGGTGTTCCAAGACTCCCGTGCGGCAGGCTGGAGGGTTTTCTTAGAGGGCTTCTAACGAAAAGAGCCCGAAGGGTCAAAAACAGGCAACACCACGTCCGTTTAAAAGTACTTTATTTTTTTCTAGTCGAATGACTAGTTAACGAGTAAATTTATTAAACATGCTCTAATTATAAATCACTGCGTAAGGACAATGAAAATAAGGATTGATTTAGGTTATACAGTATGTACAGTTGCCTGCAACTAGGCCAGAGTGGTCGAGGGAAGAAGGAGTGAGTATCCTACATCTCGAAGAGCACTTCCAGCCGCGCCTCGCGTTGCCCACCCTTAGCAGACCAGACAGTCACCGCCCGTCTGCGCGCGTCCCCGAGTCCTTGTCCTTGGAGGTCAGACCCCATGGAAGTGGCACGTAAAGTGCCAGAATCCTGCAGCTCAAGTTCATGGAACATAAACCTAAAATATAAATAGATATCTACAATGGTTTCCTTTGTGGTTTTTTTAATTTGCAAAGAGCAAATAACCAGGAAAGGATAGTAGCAAGGAAGTTAATATAATTTCTCCTCTGGCAGGTCCTATTAATTACTGCACAATAGCACCACCAAATTGTAGATTGGAAACAATACTTCCTGGGTATTTATGTACCAGTGAACCCGGCAGGTTAGTTGGGAGTGGTATTCGGACGTCAGTGTGAACCGACTTCAGTTCCATACGCAGCCAGCGCCCCGGCGTCCGAAGGCCGGTAGGAGACAGATGCAGGGGATTGTGTTAAAAGCGCACAAGATGTGCACTGTGCAAAATCCACGGTTACTTCCTTAAATCCATGAGAGAATGAATTCAATGGAGGGTTCAAACATCAGAAACAATTAGTGAAGACACATGTAGTGCTTTAAAAAAAAAGACTACGCACCCTGACACATTTTACCCGGGATTTCGAAAGGCAAAGAGCACTTGCCATACATTATAGAACATTCCAGTTTGTTCCGTCTTCCTTTGCAACAGCAACAAAAAATACAATGCAAGTGAAAACGAAAACGACGGAAGAATCTTGCATGACAGACAGGCTGCCTCAACCAAACCCCCGGTCACAACGGATGCAACCGAGGCGCCGCGGCCTGCTTCCCGTGTCCGTACTCAAATCGATTCCTCTATCTCTGGTGAGAGTCCCAGTGGGCGCCGCACACCTGTTTACGCTCCGAGTGCCACGCCTTCCAACATTCCTCCTAAGAACTTCCGCTCACAATGGCTGAGTAGAGGTATGACAGTCAAGTGCATTAAGCTAATGAATTGTGATTTTTATCCTATACAGCCTAACCCCCCAGCCCCAGTAGCTTAAGCTTAAGAATACAATAACTTCAATAGTGAAATAGGTGTTCGGGAGTGTTTCATGACCTGGGACCTACAGGCCTCCGAAACGCTCCTGATTACAAATGAAGGGACGGGTCAAGTTTCAAGACAGTGTGACTTCCATTCCCGTTGGTTATTATGAACACAAGACACTGAGCTGAGTAAACATCCTCAGGAGCGAGAAAAGGGAGGTGGCACACTCAGGAGGGAGAGTGGGTGGGGACAGCGGGGGGTCTGTGCGATGAAGGGGGCGCCAGGCGGTGGTCTCCGAAACACGGAGGCATCGCAGGAGCTCCTCTGCAGCCCTTCCCCCTTAGTTTTCAACCGAATTCAGCAAACACAGTTTTGTGGAACCCGGGACGGGACGGACTGCAACTGCCGTGTGCCGCGGCCATCTATGGTAGTTGTTAGGCGGGGTTTGCACAACAGCTCACACGCACATGCAGAATACAATGACAGTAGCAACCTCACGGATTGTGGTTGGAAAGTACAGGGCTCACGCGTCAGTTTCCAAGTGGCTTTAAATAAACACTGGGTGGCTTTCAAAGGAAATCTTAAAACCATTAAAAAAAAAAGTCTATGAAGGTGAACTGGTAGCATTTAATTTACTGGCTTCCTAAACAATAATTACGCTGAAGGCCACCGACATCAGAGACGGGCCGGGGAAGGCGGGAGGAGCCTCCTTCCCGTGCGCGCATGCGTTCAGGTGTAGCTGGTTCTGGAGATCCAGGACCTCGGTCACATAGTTAAAACACCTTTTCAGTTCACCTTTCAGGCAATTCAGGTTTTCCCAATAAAAGTAGATAGCAATGTTTCATGAAAATCACAAATCATAAAAACGATTCACTTATATATAAATTGCCTTTGAGTTTTAGAAACAGGACAGTGACAGCAGAGACAGTGGCTCTCCCCCACAGTTCGTACGGCGGGTTATCTGGCAAGAGCCTGGGTACCAGTGACGACACAGGAACAGATCTGTGACGTGTTTCTGTTTCGTAGCAGTTCAGTCGGCGATAAAGTGCACAAACGACACGGGAAATGCCCCCTTGCGGCCGGGATCCCCGTCAATGTGGCCGATCTGAAACGAGTGCAAAGTGCAGGGGGTTAGAAACACTCCAAATGGCGGGAGCTTGCAAGGGCACTGGAGCATATGGGGGGGAGGGAGGAAAACAACTTGTTCAGAAGAATCTCTTCTGAGAAAGAGTCCCGGGGGTAAACACTGAGCTGTCTCTCCCTCTCCTTGGCCTCTTTCCAGAGAGCGTGGGCCTCCCTTCCCAAGGGGCCCCGCTGGAGTGCGGCACGTGTCCCGGCCGCGCCGGGGGCAGGCAGACAGCCCTCTGACCGCTGCCCCCACTGGTCTGTCCTCCTCTCACAGGTGAGGGGGTGCATGTCGGGAGTTCGCGAGCTGCAGCGTGACGGCAAGTGGCACTCGGGGCCTGACCCTGTTTAAATGTCGTCATGCATGCATGAAGACTTCCAAAAAAATCACCTATTTATTTTTGCTCTGGGCAAGTTATATAAGTTATATGTCAAGTATGATCTGGACAGTGTAAATTACGTAGGTAAATAAAGGTCAAAAAGCAAATCACCAAAACATGGGTTTTTGGGGGGCTGAGAGGGCTGAGGTGATGGGCGGCATTCACCACCGTCTTGTTTCTGCTGCTCCGTGTCCCCACAGGTTTTGAAATAAACAGGTGGTTCCTGTTGGTAGGTGGGCTGTGTGCAAGTGTGCAAGACACAGCAGCCTCCGGTCTCGTGGGGCGGGGGCAGTGGCAGAGGCAGTAAAGTTCTGGTCCCCACGCAGTCTCCGTCCTCGCAGGCCAGAGAGGCCCAGCGAGCTTGCTGCCCAGGGACCCAGGCCGCTGTGCTGCCTGTCGTGTGTGGTGAGGCTGATGGAGGGAGCTCGGGACCAAGACACCGGTGTCCATCCAGGGGTGAGAAGACACAAGGAGGTACCAGAAGGCGTCTGGAGGTACCAGGTGCGAGCCAGGGGCAGTGCGGCCAGGCACTGGGCTGGCGGAGCCCAGGGGTGGAGTGTACAGCTCACACAGGCTGGGACTCTGCTGGGGACACTGACTGATGTTCCACACAGCAGAGTGACCTCAAGAGCCCAGCTGGCCGCCCCCACAGCCACCGTGCACTGTCTGAGCGCGGCACGCAGAGTGGACCCATTAGGGTCTCCCTCCTGTGGGCAGACACTGCCAGGCACTCCAGGCCCCTCCGCCCCCAGGCAGGCTTGGTAAGCCCACCGTCCTCACTCTATTTAGTGCCTCTCCTTGGGGCTTTGACCCCTACCCTGGGCTGTGGTGACTTGCCTTCACCGGCCAGGGAGCTACAGCTCAGCAACATGAGTGGCTTGGCCAAGTCACCCAGCCTGTGAACGCTGAGGCTGGATCCTTAGGGTGGCCGGGGGAGCGCCACAGTCACCCCACTCCAGCTCCCACCTGGACATTGCGGCTCGTGGCAGGGCCCCACGACTGACGCCCGGACGGTGCCCTCAAGCTCAGCTCTCTGTGCGAGCCTCACTCCAGGTGGGCGGTGCTGGGGCTATACCCCTAGAAATGCAGGGGCTTCATTTTGGACCCTTAAGCTATTCTCAAAACTGCAGCCCGAGTGGCCTGCCCTCCCTAATGAGGGGGGACCCCACCTGGGGATGGACCAGGCTCATGCAGAAGTGGGTGTGCATGGGCATGGCACCTAAGGCCCGCAGGGGGCACTGTGGCCGCAGGCCTGAGATCACGCAGGTGGTGGGCAGGTGAGGGGCTGGGCAGGGGGGCCTCATCTGGGAGGAGACTTCAGGCCAGGGGTGGGAACCCAGCCCTGCCCCCCCCCCCCGAGGCCTGGGCCCCGACTCACCCACCACTCTTGGTCCTCCTCCCCGTCCACGATGATCACATCCCCCTCGGAGAACGTCAGCTCATCCGGGTTGTCGGCCACGCAGTTGTAGAGGGCTTTGACCCGCTTGGGCTTCAGCTTGGTCTGAGTGGCGGAGAGGAGGGTCAGAGGTTACTGTGTTAGGGAGGCACCCACTCCGGGGCTCCTGACTGCAGGCCTAAGAGCCCCCCAGTGTCAAGTCAGGAGGGGGCAGCTCAGTGGAGCTCAGGGGCTAGGGGGGCTCAGAGGAGGGGCCAGAGGGGAAGGGAAGGGACCCCGGCCAGGTAGAGAGCTGGGAATGTGGCGGCTGGTGCCTGACGTGCACAGGGGTGACCTGGAGCTGCAGTGACAGGGCCGAGACCACCAGCTGCTGGGCTCTGGGGTTGCGTCCCACCCAGGTCCAAACGACCAGGCACCCGGGACGAAGCCACCCCACCCCCCAGCCAGGGGAGCAGGAAGTAACCCCTGAGCACTTGTGGAATAACCTGCAGGAGGAGGCGGGACGGGAGGGGCTTGCCCACTTACAGTCTGGGACTTCCTGGGCATGGGCGCGGGGGGCTGCATGGCCGTGGTGCTGGGCAGAGGGCCCAGGGCATCTGTTCCAGAGACACCCACTGCGTTAGGACCGAAAGGAGCCAGCGCACAGTAGGCCCCTCCGTCACAACGTGAGACAGAAACAATTAATACAAAAGCCCTGCTGTCGTGTCTGGTCTGGAAAAGCAAGTTCCCTGGGATTTTCTCACCTGTTGAGGGAAAGGTTCCCCCAAAGGCCAAAGAACCCTGTGAGCTCCGTGCACGCTGTGCAGAGCGTGCAGGTGTCACAGACGGAGACAGATGGGGCCAACTCCTGCACAGACCTGCAGACCCTGCCGGGGACTCCTGTCCCGCCCCACCCCCAGCAGCAGCAGGCGGCGGGACTCGGGACTGCAGGGTGCAGTCCAGCATCAGAAGCTCCACGGAGGGCAGGTGACTGCCAGGTGGAGGACAGCTGGGCCCTGACCAGGGCTGCCTCAACTGGAAGCCACCCCTTGCCCTGCCCCGTGCCTCCACTAACCAAGTTCCCAATGAAATAATTACCAGGTCCTCTCGGCTGGCCTTTGCTGACCAGTGGGGTCGACTTGTCAGTCCTGCAAAGAAGGGAAAACAGAGTCACTGAGGCCTGAAGGCATGTTGATACCCCAGTGCCCCGGTGCCTCACCCCCTTCTAGAAAGGAGCTGGCCGTGTTCAAGTTGCAATGAGTGAGCCGATGCAATCCACTGTCATTCAACTGCCTCTTTTTTTGAAAAAGGAAGAACAAGAGGCCCAGAGGACAGTGCCAGATCCCAGGTCCCGAAGGGCCCCTGTCCCTGTGGGCCTACGTGATGACAGGACCTGGGGCTGGAAGCTGGGCACCTGCCGCCCGCTCTGCCCCTCATTCAACCAGTCCCTTCCCTTTGAGGGCGTTGGTCTCTAAGGGCAGGGCTGAATAACCCCAGGGTCCTGAGGGCTCTGCCTGACCACCGGTCAGCGTCATCCATGCCTCTGTGCGACGTGGCCCCTGTGGCCTGTAACCAATGTGGCTGACCCTGGCTCAGGGCCCACCCATGAGCCTTGGGCCGGGCACCCCCGAAGGCCGCAGGCAGGGGAGGCAGTTCTCAGGCCAGCGGGCCGGAGTCTGTTCTGGATCGACGCGTTTCTCTGAGTGGGCACTTCCACCTGCGAAAGGTGTGACACCAGTTCTGTCATCTCTCAGACTGAGAACTGGAGACAGAATGTCTATGAACTGAGAAGGGAGTGTGATCTCCAGTTCCCTGCCACGTCTCTGTGCACCCCACACAGCGCCAGGCACACACCTGGGGTCGGAGACGGGCCGGGAGGGGCTGCAGTGGGGGCGAAGTAAGGGACAGAGCGGCGGGCTCAGTGCCGGCCGGCCGACCGCTTCCCATGCCGCCCCAGGAGCCCGGTCTGGGGCCGCAGTGGCAGGGAGATGGTGAGGACCAGGCAGCACAATTTAGAGGTGGGACAGGCGAGGGCCCCGCCCAGCTGACCAGTCCTGCCTTCTGATTTCCATCCATGTGCCCGGGAGTCATCACGCTGACCCCACTGACCCCTTCACCTTGAGCCAACCATGAAACGCTGCTCTCAGGGAGGCCTGACCCTCTAAGAAACTTCTCCTCGGAAGGGCCAGAGGGCAAATCTTCTAGGCTCTGTGTGGGTTACGAGGTCTCTGTCATGACTTTCGACATTACTATAGTAATGTGTGAACAGATGGGCATGCCGACTGCCAGTGACACTTTATTTATGGGCGCTGAAATCCGAATTTCATGTGTCACAAAATCTTCTGTTTTTTCAATCATTTAAAAAATCTCCAAACCGTCCTCGGTTTGAGGGCCCACTGAAACAGGAGGCGCCGGGCTGGGTCTTTCCAGAGTGGACACGGCAATGTTTTCCTTCAGGAGCAGAGCTCCGCAGGGCAGCACCCCTGGTGCCCTCCACCCAGACTTGTCTTACAGGCGCCTGAGCCTCCCCTGCTTGCACCCCCCGACCCCTGATTCAACGGGAGAGAAAACGATCCTGTGACAGAGAGCAGGGCCAGGCCACACTGAGCTGGAGGAGACTCAGCCCACCAGCGGGGAGCCCTTCCAGGAAGCAGGGGAACAGCAGGAAGCCCAGGAGCCCTGGGAGGCGCGAGGCACCTCCTGTCCTTGGAGCTCCCCAACAGCAGCTGCCAGCCAGCTGGGGCTTGTCTAAACCTCCACACACAGTCTCTTAAAGGGCAGCAGTCGGGGAAGAGCGAACCTGAGGGTGGTGCTGGGAAGAGAGGAGGGAGGTGAAGAGAGGCGCCGGCTGAACCCTGGCACCGAGAGAAGCCAGCCTGCGGCCGTTGGTGGGCCTGGGAGCAAGCCCGTCGCAGCACAGCTCGGCCCCTCCTCAGGCTCCCATAGGCTGCTCAGAGCTTGCCAAGAAGGCATTCAAGAGCCCTGAAAACCTTCTGGTTAAAAACTGCAGGCTGAGATACATTTGCTTCTGCTTTCTCCCAAGGAAAAAAAATTAAACCAAAAAGGACAAAGAGAACTGAAGACAGAAAGGCAGTTTTAGAAGCTGGGAGTGGAGGGATGAATCCTAAGCAGACTAGCTCCCCGAGGAAGGAGAACCCTCCCAGTAAGGGAGGCTCAGACCGCTGCCACAGGAGCACAAGCCCGCGGCCCAGGGAGTGGAGAGGGCGGGGCACAGACACGAGGGTCGGCCCACGTCTGCTCCAGGAGCTTCGTCCCCAGATTCCAGCCCCAACTCTGAAAAGCCTAGCAACTGCCACCCCTCCTCACGCCCCTGAAGACCAGAGGCTTCTATTCTTGGAGAGGGCAGAACAGTGTCTGAACTCAGGGATGCCCGGTGTGGTGGCTGGCAGTACCTTGAGAAACGGGGACTAAGTAAAAGTTTAACTTTATTTCTATATTCAGTTCCCAGAAAACCTGCTCCCTTTAGGCAAGAGACTGGAAGACTCTTCTCCAAGGAACCTGAACTGTCCAAGGTTAAAAAAAAAAGGGTCCAAATTCAGGGTTCCTCAGTAAACCCACTGTGGCAGTTCTGTGCATTGGGGTGCAGTCTCTCAGTCAGTATTTAATGTCCCCCCTGAAGTGGCGGCTGACAGGCAGGGAGCATGGAATCTATGGGGAAATGGCCTCTAAAAGAACAGAGGTCAAAACAAAGGGAAAAGAATGAGGAAGAACCAAATTACACAGAAAAGCAAAAGCCAAAGGAAAACACCCCAAAACCCATCATGAATAATCCAGGAGGAGAGAAAATGATTCCATGGATCAGACAGGCTACTATTAACTTCAGAATTATAGGACAGCAGAAATGAGAAACTCGGTTAAACAACTGGAAGATAAGATTGAGACAGTATCCCAGAAAGTCAATTTCTGATGCAAACAAGCACAGACAGCAATGGAAACTGCAACAGAAGGCTGAAGAGCTCCCAAGTAAGGAGCTCCAGCTGCACTTCCAGCTCTGGCCTCCAGGTGGGGCCATGGGACCAGCTGTGGTCCCAGGAGCCTGAGCATCACTCCAGCCAGGGAGGTGAGCGCACCTTCCCTTCCCAAGTAACCCTGGGCCTGAGGCAGAGACAGCGCAGTCAGAAGTAGGTGGGGCCTGGGTCTGCGACTCACCGCTCGGGGCTGCTGTGCAAGAACACAGACACAACTTTGTGTGGGCAAGAAATCAACTCTCAGAGGTCAAACCCCGGAGATTCGGGGCAGGTGTGAGCGCAGTCAGCTTACCCTCACAAAAAGAGAAAAGGCCACGGGGATCTGACATCTGGACAGTAAGAACTATTTTTAAATTGAGGATGGAAAAAATAGAAGGCATTAAAAATAATCAACAAAGCTTCTCGGAACCAAAGGATGCAGATTATATTCTGAAAGTTTATCCAGGTCTAACCTGGTGGCATGAATGGAAACAGACCCACCCTGGGGTGTCAGGGGACAAGGGCGTCCGTGGAGGGGTGTGCCTGAGTGGGACGAAGGAGGCACCTGCCCGGCAGGAGACAGGGGATGGCCTGGGGGGCTGGGTGAGAGCCCTGCAGGGTGAAGACCATCTCCACACCGGGCCCCAGGCCTCCGCGGGGACGGGCACCTGCACAGGAGGAAGGAGGCGGAGGTGGGAGGTCCCCAGGTGCTGACTGATTAATGCTCATCGGGTAGGCGAACGTGGCAGCCAGGTTTCTCATTACAGAGAAGGGGAATATGACGAGGACAGAGAGGGAGAGAATGAGAACGAATCCTGCGGTGCTTTCTAGAACAGTGCCCCCAAATGCTTCACGGACAGCTGGAGTCTATGACCGCCCTGCCCATGACCTTCCCCACCCTCGACTGGGCCTGGCTCTGCCACTGCGGGACCAATGACCTATGGCAGAAGGGGTGGCCTGCTGGTTTCCAGGGCCAGGCCCATCCCTTGGGACTTGTTCTTGGGCCCGGCCACCCTGATGTGAGGAAGCCCTGTCCACGTGGAGAGGCCACGTACCCCAGCCGATGGCCCCAGCTGGGGTTCCGGCTGTCAGCCAGCTGCTACCCCCGGGTGCGTGGGGTGGAACGGACTCTGTGGACACTGGCCTCTAGCTGATGAGTCCCTGTCTGTGTGCCCAACCCCCTCCCGCTACAGGCCCCGATCCTGGGCAGCACAAACAAGCTATGCCCACAATGCCAACCCAAATTCCTGATGGGGCCTCGAGCGTGACAAAATGGCCACGTCTCACGTCAGTAAGTCCTGGTGTGGTTTGTTACCAGAACAATCAGACCTGGGGACAGTGTGGACTCATGGATTTCAATAGAGAGAGAGCTAGAAATATAGGCATAAATGTGTTTGCATGGGTGTGTGCGTCCAGTTCAGACCACTCAGCGGGCCGGCCTGGGGACAGGAAGCTCCATCGGCAATGAGCACATAC
>PVKM010041387.1:0-13141 GCA_004027735.1 Carollia perspicillata
GTTTCCACCCCACCCCACCCCTTGTTATATTGTGCATGTGTCCTTTATTGTTCCTATAAACCCTTCACCCTTTTCTCCCATTATCCCCTCCTCTCTCTGCTCTGGTCCCTGTCAGCCTATTAAAAAATGAGCAAAGGACTTGAACAGACACTTCTCCAAGGAGGACATACAAAGGGTCCAGAGACACATGAAAAGATGCTCAATATCTCTAGCCATCAGAGAGATGCAAATTAAAACCACATTGAGATTCCACTTCACACTGGTAAGAATGGCCATCATAAACAAAGCAACAAACAAATGTTGGATAGGCTGTGGAGGAAAGGGAACCCTAGTTCACTGTTGGTAGATTTCAGACTGGTGCAACCATTGTGGAAAACTGTATGGAATTTCCTCAGAGAACTAAAAATGGAACTGCCTTTTGACCCACCAATTCCACTGCTAGGATTATATCCCAAGAACCCTGAAACACCAATCCGGAAGAACCTATGCACCCCAATGTTCATAGCAGCACAATTTACAATTGCCAAGTGCTGGAGGCAACCTAGTAAATGAATGGATAAAAAAACTATGGTACATTTACACAATGGAATTCTACACAGCAGAAAGAAAGAAGGAGCTCCTACCCTTTGCAACAGCATGGATGGAACTGGAGAACATTATGCTAAGTGAAAGAAGCCAGGAGGTAAGGGACAAATACTGTATGATATCACCTTTAACAGGAACCCAATCAACAAAATGAACAAGCAAGCAAAATATAACCAATTATATTTCTATATACCACAATAAACAACTTGAAAACAAAATTAGGAAAACAATTCCATTTACAGTAGCATCAAAAAGAACAAAACTTTATGAATAAATACAGCCAAGGAAATGTAAGATCTGTACACCAAATACTACAAAATATTGTACTAAAATTTTTTTAAAAGACCTAAATGAGTGGGAATATATCCCATATTCTTTGATTAGAATACTATATTGTTCAGATGGCAATAATCCCAAAATTTATATACAAATTCAACACAGTTCCTTTCAAAATCCCAGTGGACTTTGCAGAAATGAAAATGCTAATCCTAAAATTCATGCACAATTTTAAGGGACCTTGCAAAATCAAAACAATCTCAAAAAATAATAAGGTTAGAGGATTCACAGTTCCCTACTTCAAAATTTACTCCAAAGTTACAGTAATCTAAACAGTATGGTACTGGTGAAAAGTTAAACATACATAGATCAGTGGAGTCCAGAAGTAAACCCATACATCTGTGGACAGTTGATTTTCAACAAGGATGCCAAGAGATCAGTAGAGAAAGAATAGTCTCTTTAGCAAGTCATGCTGGGAAAACTGGACATCCACATACAAAAGGATGAAGTTAGCCTCCTGCCTCACACCATATACAAAAATGAGCTCAAATGGATTAAGGACCTAAATATAAGGCTAAAACTATAAAATTCATTTTAAAAAGAGGGAGGAGTAAATTGTTGTGATCTTGGACTTTGCAGTGAATTCGTAGGTATAATAACAAAAGCACAAACATCAAAAGAAAAATAATGGATGAATTGTACTTCATCAAAATTAAAATCTTTTGTGCATCAAAGAACACTCTTTAGCAAGTAAAAAGACAACTCACAAAATAGTAGAAAATACTTGCAAATCATATATCCGGTAAGGGTCTAGAGCCAAGAACACATAAAGAAGTGTTACAACTCAATGTGGAAAAAAAAACCCAACCCATTTAAAAAATGGTGAAGGATTTAGTCATCTCCAAAGAAGATATAATAATGGCAATAAGCAAATGAAAAGATGTTTTTCCTTATTAGTCACCAGGGAAATGCAAATCAAAGCCACAGCAAGATACCATTTCACACTCACTAGGGTGGCTATTATACTATTTTCTTTTCAAAATGATGGGAAATAACAAATAATAAGAAGTGAAGAAATTGGAACCCTTGTGCACTACTGGTAAAAAAATTAAATGGCAAAGCTGCTACAGAAAGATTGGTAGTTCCTCAAAAGTTAAACATAACTTTTATGTTGTGTTTAACTTTAGTTAACTTTGGCTGCTGTAGCTCAGTTGGTTGGAGTGTCACCCTGTAACCAAAAGGTTGCAGGTTCAGTTCCTGGTCAGTGCACATGCTTAGGTTGCAGGGTTAGTTTCCGGTACAGGTACATAGGACTCCCAATTGGGGCACTTACAGGAGGCAACCAACTGATGCTTCTCTCTCGCATTAATGTTTTTCTCCTTTTCTTTCTCTAAAAGAGCAATGGAAAATATCCTCGAGTAAGGATAAAAAATTTTTTTAAACAGTTAAACATATAAAATTACCATATTAACCAGCAGTTTCACTTCTAGGTCTATACTCAGAGGAGCTGACAACAGGTATTCCAACAAAAATCTGTATACAGATTTTCATGGTAGCACTAATGAAAATCATAGGAGTCTAAAAGGTGGAAACAACCCAAATGCCTACCATTGGTAAAAAGGTAAATAAAATGTGGTCTAGCCATACAATGGAATATTATTTGGTCATAAAAGGGAATAATGTATTGCCACATGCTGCAGCATGGATGAACCTTGAAAACATGCCAAGTGAAAGAATCGAGGGGGGGAAAAAGCCCACCTACTATACTTACTGTACGAGCCATATTCTGCAGTGTCCATGATAGGCATGTTCATAGAGACAGCAGATTAGGTTGCCTGATGGAGGAGGAATGGAGAATGACTGCTAATGAGGAGAGTGTTTCAATTTGAATTAATGAAGATATTCTCAAATTAAATAATGACAGTGCATACTTCTCTGAATAGCCTAAAAAGTGAGTTGTACACTTAAAGGGTGAATTTATTATATGTGGATTATGTCTCAGTGAAGCTCTTACAAACAAAAAGAGCAGTTAAGATAACCTGTTGATAGAACAACACCAGTGTAAATTAAATTCATATAGTTTTATCAAAGTCCATTAATCAGTCTCCCACTTTTCCTGAGCAGTCTTCATCAGCATACAGGCGAGGAGAGTTTTTCTTTATAGAGGTGTAGGATTAAGTGTAAAGCAATCATAAAAAGTATGGGCTTGACAGTTACGAAGAACTCTCAAGTACTTGGCCATCTGCCTGGTGGTTCCCTCTCCCCTGAAATCCTGATGCTCTGCCCACTGTCAGAGCAGCTCCTGTAACTGTCAGAAGTTTATTTTTTGTGATGAGAAGCACTCGGGCAATTGTGTTTCCCCAGTCTTGGAACCAACTCATCTGTCATGTCACATTTCTCTTGGACTTGATAATATAGTTATACCAAGAGAAGTCACATTTTTCTGGCATTTATAAAAATCTGCTTTTTCTCCGGATTACACACAGGTAATATAAGGGACATCAGCAGGGATCTTGAGAGTAATTTTTAGCTTTGTCCTGCTATATTTTTATTTCCAGTGACTTTTCTACAAGTGCAGTGCGCATGGCATGATCTGCTATGCTTTTTTAAAAAGCCCGTATTTTAAAGACTTTGTTTTTATCAATGAAAAATACCACCTGAACCAATGTAGAGCGTGGAAGAGTCCAGGTGTCTTCGCATGGTATGTAAAGGGTGTCTTTGTGCATGCGATGGAACCGAGACTCACTGGCAGAAGCAAGAAGAAACAAGCCTTGGGGCTCATTTGAGGGCTCTTCAGATCTGTGCTTCTGGTTAACTAAAACCTTTTGGTCACTGAGCATTTCTGAGCTTTGCCAGCAGGGCCATAATCGATACCTAGCCATGTGCTCTCCAGATACTACAGGATTGTGGCTGCCTTTTTAATTGTCATACAAAACTTAAATTGTATCCAGGGTTAGTGTTAAAAATATCACTTTCCATTCAAAGTTTTTGATAATTAGTAATTCCACTTGGGTGTGGAATGAGTCGTACCTTTTTATTAACCAGATTAATGGGATAAGCAAATCTGAACATTACCGGTATGACCAAACAAGAGCTTTGTATAGAATTTTCTAGATAAAAGACAGGTATCTTATCTGGAAAATGATGAAGTTATTAATTGTGTAGTATTTTAGTTTTCATAAAAAGTTAAAGGAAGAGTTCAGTGATTTTTGCACGCATAGATTTTATCTCTCGGCAATTCTCTTCAGCTTCCTGGAAGGTCTGAGTGACTTTAGGTGGCATAACCGGATCTCTTTGCTCCCGAGGAGCAGGCGTGAGTTCCCTGAGAAAAGCCTGGGAGACAGATGGCTGGCTATTACGTTACAGCCATCATCTGCTGGGCCGTGAGCAAATATTAAGTGAATAATATATATGTAATTGGTGTGAAAGTGCAGTTGCAACACTTCTAATTCTGTTTGAAGGATGGGGACTTCTTGAACATTCGTGTTTCATAAATACTGTTTTGCAATGCTTTTTGTTTATGGGGTTAATCCATTTTAAACTATTTTAAAGTGAACATTTTGCCTCATTTTTGACACCACAGCGCGATATTTTGAATTGAAATGGCCTGTAATGGCCCTTTTTTTTATTTTCCATAACAACACGAGCACTAAATTATAGCTGTGCAATTATGTAAACAATGGAAATGCTTCAGGAATGAATCCTTCCTTTTAAAATTCTCATTTTGTGTAATTGTTGGAAGGTTTGGAAGCATAATAAACAAAATTATTTTACACATTTATCGTTCTAAAGGTCAATTATAAGAGAACTAAAGAAACAACACTATGCAAAATAAATAAACCAATTTCTGTTGCCATCACCATATGTTTTTTCTTATCACTTACGGTTTTTCCAGTTACTGTGTACATAGCATTCAATTAAAGCGATTCATTTACCAGGCCGAATGTGGTCTGTGTTTATAGAACTGTGCTTTGGAGGAGAGGAAACAACACGCCTCTATTTGAATTACCTGATTTTTCGTAAGATCAATGATAAGAGACAGATGTTCTCACCAGTTACTTTCTCATAAACCTAAATCTTTTGATAAGCTGAAAATTCACAATTATCATCTTACAGTCTAGTTTTCACACTCAGTGTGCAGCATGTGTGTGGACTTTCAACCAAAAACAAGAGAAAAATACTAGTTTTGTGGTCTGTTTACTATATGACAGCATTTTGAAAAATGAGTTTTATTTCCCTTGAAGAAAAGCTTGTGAAAGAGTTTTGTCTATGTTTTAAACCGATGAATTTTCCAGAGTAAACAATTCCTATTTTTCATTGAGCTTATTGTTTAGTGTATTATTTTTTAGTCTGCTTAGAGTGTGAAAAATAAACTAATTTTTTGCTACTGGAATCACTTGTATAGGGTAAATAGAAGAATGGAACCTAGAAAATACATAAAGGTCATTTTCCTGTTTTTCTTTCACTTACCATAAATGCTAAGCGTTTGTTGTAATGCTTTGCTAAGGATATTACTTGAAAGCATTAATGTCTAGAGTTTTTTAATTTCTGGGATAATGTAATCTAAGACACTTATTTGTGCCACCTTTGAAATGTTTCTGAATATACTTTCTGAATGTCATCAAAACAATAGTTTCATAGAATTCTGCAAAGTAAATTCTAGAAAGTAAAATCTTTCATAGCCCTTCTATTTAAAAAAAATTTTTTTTACTTGTCACTTGTGTGGCCCTTTTTATTTTACAGAGGTGTGTGTTCACGTCTATCATACCTTTAGATAACAGCTCTATAAAAGGAAATCATCCCATTGTATGGGAGAGAAATGTGAAACTCTAGGCATGACATGATCTGCCCATGATCACACATACTAGGCGTTGAACCCAGGCCTCGTGGTCTCAGCTCCAGAGAGACATTTCCCACTGGTGGTCACAGTGGAGGTGGCACTGAATATTGTGCAGTGGGACTCATGGCCTCTTTCTAGTCCTTTGACTCTCCTGGGCTTTTTCTGCTTACAACACAGGATACTAGTTTTCCAGAAAAATTTTATTTAAGTTCAAAAAAGTACTTTGAAAATGGGCAAATAATAATCACTTTGCATGTGGACATGACAATAGCGATGAATAATAGGCATTTGGGAAGTAGTGTTGTATACTATCTATACATAAAGCCCTGGTGACTGTGAAGAAAGTTTTAGAATCTCAAGATTTTTATTTTACCAAAGATTCCATTTATAGCTATTATCTCGATGTATCAAGGGGAAGGTGAAAGGAGTCTACTAGAAGTGAGTGGAATGTTTTTTTTTGATGTCCCTCTATTGAGAATATACAGCTCTCTTGAGTACCACACAGTTTTTCCTAATTTTAAAATGTTAACCACAAAGGTAAGATCTTTGGGCTGTTCCGTTCCAGTGTAGATAAGCAAACTAAGCAGGCACGTGGCCATAACTTGGCAGACTGGCCACACATTTCCCTGTTTAACCCACACGTGAACCCACTCCCGTGCTGTCTTTGACTGACCTCCGCAGCACAGGCCCTTCCTCTCCTAGGGGCTCTGTCTTATGTGGGTGGCAGGGCACAGTGGGCTAGCCATCTGTTATTTTGCTCTCTCTTTCCAGTCTTGCCCATAGAAACAGGTTCCATTGAGCTGACTGGCCAAGGTCCAGGGGTACATGGAACTGTGTGACTTTACCTTGGCTACGTGCATTTCTGCTGTCTTTAGTGTCAGTGCCAACTCAGTAACTTTTTGTGAATGCCCCATTTACAGATCATCGCCTGTGCACCTATGAATCTCATAAAGCAGAATGGGTTTCTTTTACAGATTTTGGCTTTCGCTTATTAAAGGATTTCATTCATAATTACCATAAACTTATCCTAGAAGAACATTTTTAAATTAAAATTCTAAATTCCAGTTGTGAAAATGGCTTATTTGATTTAAGGATGGGCTAAAGATATTAAAAATCTATAGTGTTCAAGGCTTAGTTCCTCATCTCAACAGATGGAATTAACACTACAAACATAGTAAAGTTAACATCATGGTGGTTTGCATTATTAATCTTCAGATGCGTGGCATTCTGCTACCTTGCTAGCCAGGTTTGCACGAACCCTTTCATTGCAGCATATGTCAACAGCAGTGTGCTTCCATCTGCTGCTGGGTAGCTTGACGCTTGATATTCTGAGACAAGGCCCAGCACAAGGCGTACCTCTGTGAGTAATTACAGGTGTGTGGTGGGGAGCCCAGGGCATTAATCAGAGGCTTAATTATGAAGGAGATGGATCTTTTGTTCCTCTTGGAGCATGAGTTTACCACACACTTTTTAGAGTGCAGCATCCATCTGCTAAGCCCCTTAGAATGTTTGCCTTGGCTGATAGGGACCCTAAAGTGTATCAAAGGATGTGATTAAAGCAGGTTTAAACATTAACTTGGAAGGAGCGGTTCAGGTTTTTCTTTCCTTCCTTCCTTCATTTTATCTGTCTATTTATCTTTATATTTATTTTTGTGTACAGGTGAAAGTCTGCTGAAATTCTAAAACTTAAAATTAGGACTTGCTGAACTATTTACCATGCATGAGCTGTAACAGAGTAAGCACTGGACGGTCGATTTAAGCATATAAACAGTAAAATTTGTAGAAACAAAATGAGTCCAGTATGTAAGGAAAACAAAAATTCTCTTTTTATAAACACAAAAAATTCTCTTTTTAGATAAGAAGTGAGGTTATTTTGATTACAGAAGACTTACATTAGAATTCAGCATGTTGCTACTACTTTGCTCTAATTTAATCAGATTGAGATTATTTTGAAGGATTTTGAAACAGCCACAGTGAAATCTGAGAAATGAAATTGTTTTTTGTGTTTTGCTTTTTGTATTTTGAGACTGACTATGTAGGTTGTACAACTATGAGTAACATCGCTATAGTACATTAGCCTGTTTGATTAACGTGCATTGCCTAGAAAGAACTACATAAAAGTCGCTTTTGGTTTTCTTACTGATCCCCCTTCTGCACACACACTTACACAGATGGTTTCGTACTTGTGGTCTGACCACAGGTGGAATGAATGATGTCCAGTGGGGTCCTGGTCTGGTCTGCCACAGGCCGAATGGGTGACTGCCTCAGAACAGAGCTGGTGGGCAGGGGCCAGCTAGCCACTCAGCAGTGAGAGGCGGTTCCAAACACAGGAATACCAGGTGTTTGGGCAGTTGGTGTTCTTCACACTGCACACTGTGAAAAAAGGCTACTGCTGCACTTTATACTTAGACCTCACAATCACACTTATACTCAGAGCCACACCAACTACCTGACCTTGGAGTATGACTAATCACAATACTATCATAGCACTCCATGCATTCCTGTTATTTAACCCATGAAATTACCTGTAGAGTAAAAATTTCCATCTTTTTGCCTGCTTTAAGATTTTTGTTAACTTATGGAAATTGAAGAATACGGAAAGTGATAGATGTTCAAGGGTTTTATTTGTATATTTACTTTAATACTTCTGTAGCTTGTCCAGAGAGCTCACCTTTAGGTGGAAGACGTAAGAAGTGTCTAGGCCCAATGCCACAATTTAGATTTTGGACAAGTCATCTTACAGTTTAGCATCCCAATTCTCTTATATGTAAAATGGATATAATAGCCCTTGGACTAACTCATCTCCGAGTACCCCCTTTACTGAGAACTTTCTGTGATCTGTGTTCTCTTAGATTATCTTATAGTGGTCATGTAGAGACTAATTGACTCCTTTACAATTTTGTTATTGGAAATTACAGTTGTGTTTTTTTTCTCTTCCCTTTTAGGATATCTTAAATACCATTATAAGGCACTGTCCACCTCGTTTTTTTTCCCTGGGTTTGCCTGGCTTTTCAATGCTGGTGGGGGACTTCATCATAGCTGCTGCCAGGGTTCTCGGTACAGACATGCTGGCGGTGAGTATGACAATGCTCAGCATCCTGGCTCCCAGGAGGCTTCACAATTGCTAACAAGGTTCAGATTTCTCCACTCTTAACAGGTGTTGACTCATTAGTGCAATGTGAAACTGGGCTCTCAGATAGATGCCCTGGCAGCTGATGTGTGAAATTGTAGGATAAGATGACACACTGGTATTGGGAAGGCGTTTCATCAAAAGACCAGAGTGTGAAAAATCATATCCTCACTATTATTTCAGCACATACACAGTCAGAAGCAGGGCTTGTCTCTTAGAATTTTATTAGCACTTTCTAGTAAATGGTGGCACAGACTTAGATGTATGTAATAGAGAATTTTAAGTGACCATTATCAATAATGTTTTTTCATTATTGCCTTGTTTATTAGAAGTCTAGTAGGAAATATTTTCTTAAAATGTTAGAACATAAAGAGATGTCTGTGATATAGAATTTTAAGTGTATGTTATCAATGTTTTTTCATTATTGTCTTAGTTATTAGAAGTCTAGTAGAAAATACTTTTAAATGTTAGAATACTAACATTTTAACCAGAAAGTGAATATATATTTTATTAATGTGCAGAATTCTTGTACTGAAAATTTGGAAGCACATGGATTGACTAAATGGGTATTAAGAGCTTAAAAAAGAATTTATTTGCAATCTCCACATTAACTTCCACTATTAGGGCAATATCTTAATGCCTTTTGAGAGAACACTGATACATTTAAATTAAAGGGCTTCTTACATTTGTGCTCATTATAACTGTTAACTGTTCAGATTCATTTTTTTCCTCTTCAAATGGCGTAAATAAAATTAGCTTTACTGGCCCGCTGCCCCCCATCCTCACTCCCTCTCACTCCCCACCCTCTGCCTGCCATCCTCTGTGGGTTCTCTCTTTAGTCTGCCGCCCCCTACTCAGCCACCCACCTTTGTCTCTAAGCTTGTGACTCACTGACAGGCATCCTCAGTGCAGAGAGGTGGGAGCCAGAGCCAGAGCCAGAGTGTTGCCTGAATGCCTTTTATCAGAAGTTCAAGGCACTTTGTAGAACTTCTGCCATACAGGTAGATAGTGCGTCTTACAGCACATTTGTAAATAATGGCTACCATCTGGAAGAAACTGGTGATGGTTGGTGGTTGAACCTGTGGCAAGACTTGCTTGCTCATTGTTTTTAGCAAGGACCCGTTCCCAGAGATGTATGCACCTACAGTGTTTGAGAACTGTGTGGTAGATATTGAAGTGGAGTTGGCTTTGTGGGACACGGCTGGGCAGAAAGATTACGATTGCTTGAGGCTTCTCTCCTACCCAGACACCGATGTTACACTGACGTATTTCTCCATTGACAGCCCTGATAGTTTAGAAAACATCCCATAAAAATGGACTCTGGAAGTCAAGCATTTCTGTCCCAGCATGCCCATCATCCTGGTTGGGAACAAGGAGGATCTTAGGAATGATGAGCACACAAGGTGGGAGTCAGTCAAGATGAAGCAGGAGCCAGTAAAATCAGAGGAAGGCAGGGATATGGCAAACAGGATTGGTGCTTTTAGATACATGGAATGTTCATCAGTGAAGACCAAAGATGGAGTGAGGGAGGTTTTGAAATGGCCGCAAGAGCTGCTCTGTACGCCAGACAGGGAAGGAAAAAACCTGGATGCCTTGCCTTGTGAAACCCTGCTGCAGGTATAACCGTCATGTGGTGTATTTTGAAGTTCTGTTTGTTACTCTTAGGGTATGATTACTGGCCTTTTTCATTTATCTATAATTTGCCTAAGATCACAGTCAGAAGTATTTTACTACCAGTATGTAGAAGGCAACCATGATTATTAATGATGTCCTTCCTACCTGACCTGCCAGGGTCCTTCTGACGCCTTTCTAGTTCAAGGAATTTCTTAACTTCTTGCTTCTTTCCAGAAACAGTAGTGGTAACTTTTGTGAATTAGTTCTGTAACTACGTCATAACTGACATGTCTTGCCTGCCATCTGTCAGCTGCAAGGCACACTGGTGAGTCGCCACTTCGGAACTTTCCTTCTGAGCAGATTTCACTGGCACAGCCCTGGAGTGGGCATCCAGTTTTCTCAGAATGTGTTCATCCAGAAAAGGCCCAAGTCCATGCAGCTGTAGCAGTTACGGTTCTGTGGCTTTATGTTAGTTATCTTATAGTTATAGTGCAATTAGTGCCACGTAATATATAGTACAAAAAAATAAATATACCTATCCCAAACTACATATAGTAATTTTTGTAAAATTAGATTTCGATTTGCTAATACTGATTATTTGTCATCCCCACAGAAACTATTGTTGTTGTTGTTATTTAAGTGTATTTGAAAATAGAGTCATATGGAAATTTTTCTTAAAACTTGGCTTGACTGTTTGCCAGGACTTGCATTGAAATCAATAGGTATATCTAGCCCCCTGAATTTTGTTTGACACATTGTTACTTTTTCTCTCTTATTTCTTCTGTGCCTAATTTCAGACTCCAATACTGAGTTTTAAATTAAATTGCTTTTTAATACATTATATAACTGGCATTTCATACTGCTATTTTCATGCACTAATTTTTTCTTATAAGCCTAAATTAAAAAGCAAAGAGAGGAAAGGAGAAAAGGAAGGAAAATGTTGAATTTGTTTAACTGTTTTTCTCTGCAGACTATGACAACTTTAAATACTTCATTTCTGAAAAAGATTTTAGGATAATCATTCTCAAAGAACTTCAGATTTATTTTCATCCATTCAAACCAACATTGAAAAAGCTTACAGGATATGGGAGGGGAAAGCATAATATTTTTTTCTTACTTGCTGTGAGAATTTTTCATAAAAATGCTGGCACCCTTTCTAGAGTAATATGAATGGTGTTCATTCTTTGTGAAAACTTCTCTTTTGTCTAGATGAACTATTATAGTAGCCTTCCAAGGGAGAGAGAGAATGAGAATTTAAGAGTTACCTAAAGGAACAGTAAGTCTTTGAATTACTCTTTTAGTTTAAAATTGAAGATTGAAATTACAGGGGAATTGGTGAGAGAGGTTTAGATGTGACACACCTGCTCAGTCACAATTTTCAGTGAGCACATTAATTACGAGTCCGAAGTACCTCTGCCGTATCAACCTGCCCTGCTGAGGCAGTGGGGGAAAGAGAGATGCACACACGGGTCACAGAAGACAGGTAGAAGCCTGTGCTCAGAAAACATCATTTGTAATGGCCAAACCCTAGAACCAGTCCAGACATTCATCAGCAACAGAACCAATGAATTGTGGTGTACACAAAGGGTAGAATATTATACATAATTCTCTTTCCATTCTTGACCCTGGAGCTCCGTAGAGCCAGGACTGGGTTCAGTCCCAGCACTACCTTGTATTAGTTATCCTTGGACCGTATATTTAAGCACAGGTGCCTCACTTCTTCTGTATTGGGGTTCATCATAGGCCCAGTGCTTAGGTAAAAAAATTATCTAGATTGACTACATTCTTTAAATTAAGCTGTGCAACAGCTCTATTTTCTTTCTTTAAGATAGAATATTTTGTATTTAGTTTTATATAGTCTAGCATTGCATCTAAAAGTCCACAGTGCAGGCCTGCATAGTACTTAAGGCTACTTAGGGAAAAGAATCAACTTAAAACCTTCACTGAGACTAGTGGAAAGAGTGACAGTGAGGGATGACAGAGTAAGTCTATTTGAGAAACACCATGGACCTACTGTGAGCCAGGGCCTGGTCTAGGTGAGTATGACAAGGTCCCTACTCTTAGAATGAGACAAGTAAACTACTAATGTTTACACATAAGTTTCTAGCAGCCACAGTAGAATCATATCCAGAACCCAGAGAAGCACCAATATAGGACTAATTAATTCTGCCTGGTAACAGTTGGAGGGGAAGCCGTGCATTTGGAAAGTCTTAATGGAAGAAGTGATGCTGAAGTAGAAGTCTGAAAGGTAACCAGTGTTCATCCAGTAAATGACAGCAGCAGCCACCCCTTATCTCAAGGCAGTGTTTACTGAGCATCTACTGGGATAGAGAAGTGATGAAGACTGTCAAAAACTGCCTTCTTGGAGGATACAAACATTAAATGAATACATATCAACAGGAAGTGATGATTGAGCTAAAAAAAAAGCAGGGGTGCTAGAAAACAGGTGAAATGACACAATCTTGAATTTGCTTTAAAATACTGAAAGAGTAGACATTTTTTAAATATATTTTATTGATTATGCCATTACAGTTGTTCCATTTCCCCCCTTCATTCCCCTCCGCCCTGCACACTCCCTCCCACCCACACTCCCCCTCTTTAGCTCATGTCCATGTGTCATAAGTTCTTTAGCTTCTACATTTCCCACACTACTCTTGCCCTCTCCCTGTCTATTTTCTACCCCCCCTCCTCCTCCT
>PVKM010041388.1:0-13145 GCA_004027735.1 Carollia perspicillata
CAGAGTTAAAAGAATAAAGTGGCAATAAATGGATACATATCAATAATCACTTTAAATGTAAATGGCATAAATGCTCCTATCAAAAAACATAGGGTAGGTGAGTTGATAATAAAGCAGGAACCAGATATTAGGTTGGCAAACAAGTCCATTTAGTTTTTTTCTGTACAATAAGACATATTTTTCATTTTTCATCAATTACTTTATTGATTTGGATATTTTGAGTATATCGGCTATGTCTCCCTATTGGTTTCCAGTGGGTAGATGCCAGGGATGTGATTAAACATCTTCCAATGCCTAAGACAGCTACACAGAAAAGAATTATTGGGCCAAAATGTCAGTGGTACCAGAAAACTTCACAAACCACTTTTGACAGGCTTGATCAACCACAATACCTTCTTCATATACAGCACAAAACTTTCTTTGTGTCTGTTTCAGTCGCATTTTTCTTTCCTGAAATAATAGAGCATAATACATTGAAAATGTTACATATTTTCTTCCATCTTCAATATTAACATAGCTGCACAAAAATTCACCAGTTTTGATAAGTTTTTTAAAAAATCATGCATATATGACAGCTGTCACAATGAAATCTAACAAAATTGTTTCAAATGAAGTTAAAGACAATTAAATACTACTAGAGCCATGACATAATGAAAACTAAATGAACTTTTTGGCCAACACAGCATATGATGTCTATAAGAGGCCTACCCCAAAATGAAAGATACAGACAGACTAAAAGTAAAGGAATGGAAAATAGATATTTAGTGCAAATAATAATGAAAAATTCTGGTGTATTGATACTTTTTTCTGACAAAATAGACTTTAACAAAGGTTATAGTAAGAGGCAAAGAAGGACACTATGTAATGACAAAAGGAACAATCCAATGAAAGTATATAACTGATAAACTTTTATGTACCCAATATAGGAGTACTGCATATGTAATACCAATCTTGATGGATATCAAGGGAGAGATTGACAGTAATACAGTGGGTAATTTTAACACCCCATTGACATCAGTAGACATATCTTCCAAACAGAAAATCAATAAAGAAATTGTGGCCTTAAATGATAAAGTAGATCAGGTGGATTTAAATGATATCTTCAGAGTATTTCCTCCCAAAGCAGCAGACTGTACACTTTTGTTAAGTGTACATGAAACAGGTTTTAGAATAAACCACATGTTAGGACACAAAACAAGTCTTAACAAATTTTAGAAGATTGGAATCATATCAAGCATCTTCTCTGACCATACAGGTATAAAACTAGAAATCAACCACAGGAAAAAAACTGAAAAACAAAGACATGGAGCCTAAATAACATGTTATTAAACAATGAATGGGTTAATAATAATATCAAGGAAAAAATCAAAAGTTACTTAAAAAATGAAAATGAGAACACAACAACCTAAAAATTTATGGGACATGGTAAAAACAATCCTAACATAAAAATTCATATAATTACATGCCTACCTCAAGAAATAAGCAAAAAATCAAATAAATAATCTAACTGCACTTAAAAGAAAAAAAAACAAAAACAAAACCCCAAGTGAATAGAGAGAAGAAAATAATAAAGATCCTGGCAGAATTAAAGTATAACAATACAATACAAAATATCAACAAAAACAAGATCTGGTTGCTTGAAAAGATAAACAAGACTGACAAATCTCTAACCAGACTTATTGAGAAATAAGAGAGGACATATTAAATACAATCAGAAATAAAAATGAAAAAGTAACAACTGAGTCCAGAGAAATATAAGAAATTGTAAGAAAATATTGCAAACTATATGCTAACAAATTGGACAATATAGATGAAAAGGATAAATTCCTGCAAAGATAAAATCTTCCAAAACTGAATGAGAAAGAGTTAGAAAATCTGAACAGATTACAACCAGTGAAAATGAGGTGGTAAAAAAATACTTCTCCAAAATAAAAGCCCTAGACTGGATGGTTTCACAGGTGAAATTGACCTGTGAAACAGGTACATCCTAAGAAATAACACATATTTTTTTTAAACTATTCCAAAAATTCAAGAGAAGAAAAAACTCCCCAGCTCATTTTCAAGGCCAGAATTATTTTAATTCTAAAACTAGATATAGGCATTACAAAAGAAGAAAATGATGTTAATATCCATGATGAATACAGATGCTAAAGTTCTCAACAAAATAGTAGCAAGCCAGACTCAGCAATACATGAAAATGATGAGACACCATGGTTAAGTGGGATATATTCCAGGAATGCAGTTTTGGCACAATATCTACAAATCAATAAATATGTAATACCAGATAAACAAAATGAAGGCTAAAAGCCACATGATCTTACCAATAAGTTCAGAAAAAGCATTCAGTAAAATCTTGCACCCATTTATGATAATAACTCTCAAAAGTGGGACTAGAAGGAACATACCTCAACGCAATGAAGCCATATATGACAAACCCACAGCCAATATCATACTAAATGGGCAAAAACTAAAAGCACTTTCTTTAAGATGGGGAACAAGACAGAGATGTCCACTTTCACCACTCTTTTTCAACATAATACTAGAAGTCCTAATCATTGCAATCAGACAAGAAAAAGAAATAAAAGGCATTCAAATTAGAAGAGAAGAAGTAAAACTATCAATATTTTCAGAACACATGATATTGTACATAAAAAAACCCTTAAAATTCTACTAAAAAACTACTAGACCTAATAAATAAATTCAGCAAAGTAACAGCATACATAATTAAAATTCAGAAATTGGTGGCATTTCTTTACACCAATATGAACTATTGGAGAGAGAAACTAAGAAAAAATCCCATTTACTATTTCAACAATAACAACAACAAAATTATGTACCTAGGAATAGATTTAACCAAGAATGTAAAATACCTCCCTAAAAAACTACAGAACATTGAAAAAAGAAATTGAGGAAGATACAAAAAAGCAGAGGTAAATAATAGGTCCATGAATTGGAAGAACTTTCATCATTAAAATGTCCATGCTACCCAAAGCAATCTGTAGTTTCAACACACTTCCTATTAAAATACCAATGGCATATTTCACAGATCTAGAACAAATACTCCAAAGATTTATATGGAACCAAAAAGACCCTAAATAGCCTGACCAATCTTTAGAAAGAATAATGAAATTGGACAGACTGCAATACCTGATATCAAACTATACTACATGGCCTATATAACCAAAACAGCCTAGTACTGGTGTAGGTACAGGCATATAGGTCAATGGAGCAGAACATGGAGCCCAGAAATCAACCCATGCCTATAAGCAATTAATATTTGACAAAGAAAGAAAGAACATATAAGGGAGTAAACATAGTCTCTTCAATAGATGGTGCTGGGAAAATTGACCAGATACATGGAAAATAAAAACTAGATGACCAGCTTATATCATACATGAGAATAAACTTCAAAATAGATAAAACTTAAATGTAAACCACAAAATGACAAAAATTCTTAAAGAAATCATAGGCAGAAAGTCTCAGACATTTCTTGTAGCAATATTTTTGCTGATATGTCTCATAGGTCAAGGGAAATAAAGAAAAAATAAACAAATGAGTCTACATCAAACTAAGAAGCTTCTGCACTGCAAAAGAAACCTCAGAAAAATCAAAAGGTAACTGACTTTATGGGGGAACATATTACTAATAATACATTGAATAAGGGGTTAATTTCTAATATATGTAAAAACTTATACAACTCAAAACCAAGAAGATAAACAATCCAATTAAAACAGTGGGCACAGGACCTGAATAGATAATTCTCCAAAGAGAACATACAGATAGCCAACAGACATATGACGAAATGCTCAATGTCTCTAATCATCAAAGAGATGCAAATTAAAACCACAATGAAATATTACCTTGCACCTGCCAGAACAGCTATCATCAATAAATGAACAAACAAGTGCTGGCAAAGATGTGGTTGGAAAGCAGGCTTGTGGAGCCATTGTGGAAAATAGTATGGAATTTTCTCAAAAAATTAATAATGCAACAGCCATTTGGCCTAGTGATTTCACTTCTGGCAATTTATCCTAAGAATCCTGAAACACCAGTTATAAAGAATGTATGTACCTCTACCTATGCTCATAAGAGTTTTATTTATAGCAGCCAAGACCAGGAAATAGCCCAAGTGCCCATTAGTAGATGAGTGGATAAAAAAGCTGTGATACATTTACACCATGGAATACTGTGCAGCTATAAAAAAGAATGAAATCTTTTGTGACAGAATGGATGGACATGGAGATTATTATGTTATCGAAATTAGACAGTTAGAGTAAGACAAGTAGAATATGATGTACTTTATATGTGGAATCTAATGAACTCTGTTTCTATGGATACATGGAACACATGGGCAGCTGTCAGTGGGGTAGGTGGAGGGGAGGGACTGGATGAAAGTTAGTAAAGGAATCAGCCAAAGAATATGTATGCATAACTTATAGATACAGACAACATTGTGGTAACAGGCAGAGGAAAGGGAGTACAGGGAATAAGTGGAGGTGGACAAAGGGGAGAAATATATGGACATTTGATTAGTGTCAATAGTAAAAGCACAGGGGAAAAAAAAACTTTCACTCCAGGACAATAGTTTTGGGCTAACACACTGGTGCAGACAGACCTTCCTGAATACTTGCCATTGTGCTCAGAGCACCAGGAGAACATTGATAGAAAGGATGGTGCAGATGAACATCCACTGAAGGCATACCAAGTGCAAGGGACTTAACACTAGTAGCATTTAAACCCCTTAACCTAAAACATAGGAACACAGAAATATTGTACTTCAGGATTTTCTTCAAGTGAGTTAAAATTATATGCCTAGCCTCCATCCACCTGCTTGATAGAGAAATGTGTTCTTAGTCAATTCTATGGTTACTCTGAATAACACAAATCACCTCCATCCCTCTGTGTTCAGGCTATACTGGTTGCTGCTGAGACCTCTAATTCCTGCATCTCTGGGCTTTCAGCAGCATATCTGGGGTCTGGGGATGTTTGGATAGTCTGAGAGCCCTTCCATCTATTTTGTAGCATTTCTTTGGGTACTCTCTGAGGTCTTATTCAAGGCACTGCCTCACAAACATTTGTGATTACTCTTTTATCGTTCAGCCTCCAGCTCTCTCTGCCATCCATGCTTCTCTCACTTTCCTCTCCTATAGTGGTATCCCTTCTGGGAACTTCAGCAATGAAGAAGGACAGGAGTGTTTTTATTGAAACAAAAAGCTCTCCTTTATGAAATGAAAACTCTCTGACTTAAGGTAATCCAAATATTGGATTGTGTGTGTGTGTTGGGGGGAGAAAAGGTGCAGAGAGAAAATACAAATTAACATCACAAAAATTAATCTGCCACTTATTTGTTGTTTCATGAAAGAGAAGAAGATTCATCTATTATTTAGGGAGGTTAAGCAGCCTTCTCAAGTCACAAGACTTTTTAGGAAACTTGACCTTGGATTTGTCCACCTTTGGTTAGCCAGTTGTTTCCACTAGGCTATGCTGTCTTCTCACTAATTCCTTGGTCTATTGCTAAAGTAGCCTGGCTCCCCAAGGGAACTTGCCTTATTCTGTGTTTGAATAATCATAACTCCTTGAAGCTAGGTTGTCAGCAGCAAAGACCTCATCTTCCTCTACATCCAGATAGACACCTGATCCCAAGGGTAATTTCCTGACAGAAGAAGCTGGCTCATGTGATCATGGATTGGACCAGAAAGAAGATATTCCCATTCTAATATGAAATATGTCAGCTCTTGAATGTCTCCAAATTTGCCTGTAGTAGTCTCTAGGGATCTAGAAACTATCTTTAAAGAAGCAGCATCATTCACCACTGACTTTTTGAGGAATTAGAGACTACATAGAGTAGGAATAGTAGCCAAGTGTGGTTACATTCTTAATTTAAGAAAAAAAGAAGCCAAGTGAGCCCTAGGTCTGTTTTCCTAAGATAAAGAGAACTATAAGAATTGAGTTTGTAATGAACAAAATAGACTAACAAACAGAATAGAAATATACTCATAGATACAGAGAACAGACTTACAGGTGTCAGAAGAGAGGGGGCTTAGGGACTGGATGAAAAACAGTAAAGAGATTAAGCAAAAGAAAAAAAAAAAAAACCCTTATAGACACAGACAACAGTATGGTGATTACCAGACGTAAAAGGGGGTGGGAGTAGATAGGAAAGGGGATAAAGGGTGATGGAATGAGACTTGACTAAGGGTGGTAAACACACAATACAATATACAGATGATGTATCATAGAATCGTACACCTGAAACCTGCATAATTTATTAATCAATGTCATCCCAATAAATTCAATAAAGATTTTTTTAAAAAGAATTGGCTTTGTTTACTCATATATATATATTTTTCTGTAGGGATCTACTTTCAGTGTTTGCATTAACATAATGATTCAGAGCAAGTTCAAAATGCATTAAAATTACATTTTTTATATATTCCGGAAGGAGGGTTGAAAGTGAAAGGGTGAACAGCATATTCAGAGGCTATTTTATCTGATGTGGTTCTATCTAAGGTCTGTAGATGTGGAAGAATAATGATAATTGGAAAAGTAGATTGAAGCTAGATTTTTCAGGACTATATATTTTATTCTGTGAGTGGTGGATAAACACTGATGTATTCTAAATGACATGATTAGGTTCATATTTACAAAAAAAGGAAATATAATAATAAAAGCTCTTTAGTGAAAGTGTCATAGATAGGGTAGAACAGCAAACAGAAACTAGGGAAGCTAATTAGGAGAAAAGACCATTGTTCTGGTGAGAGAGAAAAGTAAAGTGTAGCAGATATTTAGTGCTCACCGTATATTCCATATGTCTTCATATTTTCTAGCCTTTCTTGCAGTTCCATTAGATTGTGTGACTAATTCTGGTCAATGATCTGGCACTTTTACTTCCTGCATAAGGCATAAAGTTCTGGTCTGTCCCCCTTTTCTCTCTTCTATCAGAGATCACAGAGTCATTTGTTGAGATGGCAGAGCCACAGGTGAAAGCGGAATGAATCCTGAATGACCACATGGAGGAAAGCCACTTCGGAGATCACCTGTATTAGATTTGAAGGAGTCCATAACAACACCCTTTTGTTATTTGAAACCATTTAGATTTTTAAGTTTGTCAGCTATAGCACTTGCGGTTAATTATCTTAATTAATAAAAAGGACTCAAGACATAACAGCAGGATTTGGAAGAAGAAGAAAAATATTTAATAGATGAAAACTACAGGAGACCAAGACTGGTGTTGGTAATAAGAAATAGGGAAAAGGAAATGATGATCATGAGCTTTTAGCTTTAGAGGACGGCAGTGCCATTAATAAGACAGATACATAGGGAGGGGCTAAAAAATAGGTGTTGAGTTTAAAGTATTTAAAGAACATCCAAGAAGAGGTTTCCAGCAGGCAGTAGAGGATATGCACCAGGCACTAAGGACAGGGGTAACTGCTGAAGATAGGCTTGGGAACCATCTTCTTTGAGCAAGTGGAGTGAGAAAAGAAGAGGGCCAATGAAAAGGTCTGAGGGTAATGTGCAGAACAAGAAAAAATATCCAAACAAGGAGATAAAGAGGGAGGGATGGAAAGAGAATCAGGAGAGTATAACGACATGCAAAAAGGAGGACAGCATTTCACCCGAGACCTATAAAGCAAGACCATATGCATATATATTTTCCACAGCCTTAAGTTGTCTTGCTACTATTAGCATTTGCATCAAGATTCATGTGAATTGACTGAAATATAAAATTATATATTAAGAATGAAGAAAAAGGAGGTGTATGGTTATGGACGAGATAGTTATCCATTCTGTGTCTTAAAATCTTTCTGCCTACATATTTAAAAAATGATTTCTTAGAACTATGGTTCATGTGTGAGAAACACATCAGAAACTGACATCGTAAGCATTATTATCAATGGGTTTTGAAGCTATACATAATTTCAGAGTACTTTCTGCTATCTAAAAACACTTTTTCTGTCCCAGAAATAAATCACACACATGAAGAATGACCAAACTGAAACAAGTGCCAACTAATAATTTGAGCATCAAATTACTCCAAGTTAAAAACAGGGGAAAATTAGAGAAGCCTTTCCAGAAGAAAGAATTCTGGGCTAGGGTTTGAAAAGATTAAGGAAAAATGAATATGAGGAAGAATTAAAAGGAAGAGGAAGCACAGAGTAGGTAAAGATATGAAGATAGAAGTGTGTATGGCACATTCTGACTGGGTCTTCTTCATTACACATTACCGTGCCACAGAAGGATTCATATCAATAGCATCCTCTGGGGTTGCTCAATACAATGGTTCAGTCTGTTATCTATGTAAATATAAGACATGGGCTAGGGGTGAGGACAGGTAGGAAGGGGCCATGTTGTAGGAAGTTTTAAATACCATTGTCAGTGTATTTATATAGAATATGAGGAACAATTGGATATTTTTGAACAGCGATATAAAGTGGGAATAATTGCATTAGAAAGATTTCTCCAGGAGCAGTGTATAGGGGCATCTTGAAGGTTGAAACAATAGGAACAAAAAGAAAAAAACTAGAAAACTATTACAAATGTACAGATTTTAGATGGTGACCTTTTTAGTCTATGGTTGTAATATTGGGCTTGAAAAAGTAAGTTAATAACCTATAAGCTATTAAACGTCAAAACTCAAGAACTTGAGTTAGCAAGTAGGGAAATTTAGAGTCAGCCATAATTTGGGTAAAAATATGAATTTTTTTTAGAAATACTGAATTGTGAAAGATAGGAAGTTTAATAGAAGACATCCGATTAAAAGTTGGAGATATGGTACCGAAATATGGGTGCTTCTTGGGCTATAGAGAGGTAAAAGGATACTTCAAATAATGAGGATTCAGGAAAAGAAAAGGAGTGGAAGATAACCTTGTGGTGCTACTATGTTTGAGAGTTAGAGAATAAAGTGTTGTTGTGGGAGGTGGTTGTCCAATGGGAGGAGCTCAAAGAAAAGGACACACAATGGGTAGAGTTTGAAGGAGACAGAGTTTTGTGTAAGAATAAGTGATCACACTGTCACAGTGCCAGAGGAGATCTCTTGAATTCTCTAATTCCCCTATCCTTGGAGAAGTTTCAGAACTGAGGCTGAGATAGATGACAGAGGGTCAGGGACACCAGGTGCTTCTTTCTGGAAATGCCTTCTGGAGATGGGAAGAAGCAACCTTCAAGCCAGCTCCCCACAGAAAATTGTCCCTTATGCTGTGGAGCAGTTAAACCCAATGTCCTTGGCTCAGAGCTTCCAGGGAGCTAAGCAGATGGCATCTCTGTCAACTGCAGCTGCAAATAACTTCATCTTCAGTTTATTTCCAGGAGCCAGAGGGCCTCAGAAATATTTAACAGCTGTCTACCTGTAGGGACTCAAATAATCTCTAGGCCATCAAATCATCATATACTGAATAGTGACTTAGCAATTTATACCAATACTTCCTAGGGGCCTGAAAGAGTTAGTCAAAGACCTTATTTATGCCCTTAAAAGGGGCTTTTGTTGGTTCAAAAGACAGTAGGGTAAATATATCCTTTAATGAAGACCTTCCATGAATTAAAAAAAAATCACTATAAAACATGACTGTTGTTCTCTCTAAAAGTAGATGCAATTATTGTATTCGAAGGCTGTTTTTTTAACAATATCTCAGGAAAATATTTGCCCTTTTTGTTGAAATCTATAGCCTAATTCATGGGGTTTGTAATAAGAAATAATAACCATTAGCTAGAGTCATTGCAAAGCTCAAGTCCTGCCAGCTATTGTGGAAATTTATAAATATTTGAAGGCAAACAACTGTATATAGGAAGTTTCTGGCTTGTACATGATATCACTAGACATAATGTAGTGTTAGATCACTAGATAACAAACATAGAGGTAGCTTCACTCTTGAACCCATTTTTGAGTAGGCAGTATTCTGTCAAGAGCTAGATTCAAAGTCACCTGTCTCCAATCCCAAAAGACATTTCCTCAATATAAAACATGGCTGGCCCTTATCCTGTGTACTCAGTATCAACTCCTTCCCTGTAAATTCTCCAAGGATGGAGATATGTAGTGTTAAATTGGAGAATTCAGGAGATCATCCCCTAGCTGTATTTACTCTTGAATTTTACAATCAGCAATGGGAATCAATGTTTTTGCCAGTATTCATAGAAATAAATACATATCAAGTACTAGCACAATGCAAGACACATGGTATGCACTTGTTTCAGTAAAAGGGGGAATATTTCTGATTACAAACCACCCCAACATTTAATTGCTTAAACAACAATGATTTAGCACTTACTGTACAGAACCTATTCAAGTGGAATGGCAAATGTAGCCCAGCACTTTTGGAAAGCCTATAGGTGCATGTTGGCACACAGGACAGTAAACCCATGGATTGACTTTCTTGTGGGAAACCAGGCCTGAATTATACCTAGGCTTCTTTTAAGCTCGCTCTTGCTAAAACTCCCTCACCCTGAATTGAAGCAGCAAGTGCTTACTGCATATCTTGAAAGTAACTTCCTAAAGTCTGTGCTAATTCTCCCAAGGATGGAGTGTAACCAGACCAATTACTCTCATCATTCCCTTGCATTTGCAACATTTTTTCCTTGTTAATCTCTAGGAAGTAATCAGTAACATCTTTTCCTTTGTTATCTGTAAAAAGTAATCACCTAGAGCAAACCTGAGCATAATGAATGGGAACCTTCTTTGATGTATGTTATTAGAAAGCCAATAAAGGCTTGTCAAGGCAAGAGTCAAGGTTCTCTCCCCTTGAGAGAGTGGCCATGCCATCCCTTTTTCTCCACAGGACTTCGGTAGTCCATGTGAATTTATTCTGTCTCTTCCACAGCACTGCTGGCCAGAGTCCTCATCAACTTATTGTTATTCCTTGGATTGCTAGGGCTCAGATGGGTGGTCCTTTTCCTCCACTGGTGTCAACTTGGGGGTGTGCACAAAAATGGCCTCATCATTTATATAACAGTATGTCTGGCACCTTATCTGGGGTGACTGAAACAGCTGAGGAATGACTGGTTCTCTCTTTCTCACTGTCTCTATTTCTCTCTTGATGTAGGTAGTTGCTCCTCTTACACTGTGGCTCAGGGCTACAAGAGAGCAAAGAGAAACCTGCTAGTCCTTTTAAGGACTAGGCCTTAAACTGACAAAGTCTCTATTGGTCTAAACATATCAAATATCCAGTCTAAATTCAAAGTGAGGGGAAATAGATTCTCCCTTTTACTAGAACAGGCATAGGAGGAATTGTTGGTATCCATCTTTGGAAAAAATCTTCAATTTACTACATAATGGTTAGAAATATAAAAATATCTTCTAATAATATGCTTTCCAAGGTCCTAAATGAAGAAAATACTATATTTTATCAGGATACAAACCATGCCCTTATACATTTTTTTATCATTAAAAACACATGAACACTTCCATGCTTGCTCCTGAGTTGTACTTGTTGGTGCACTTGTGTTGATAAAACATGTTGATGGGCTCAATAATGAGGAATTCTGAGGGAAATCATAGGTGAAAGGGAACCAGGTCTAAGTGGGGTCCTTCTGCTCAGACAACAGGTAGATTTAAGGAGAAATATCCTACCTACAGAAGTGATATATGATGAGGTTGACCTTCTGATCTTTGTGGGTTCACCCTTAAGCTTATGAAAGACTCTTGTTTTTATTAATATCTGGAAGCCCAATTTGACTGATAGGAAATGGGAAGGGTGATATCTCAGGTGAATATATAATTACAAAAGCAAGTGAAGGTGGTACATGTTGTTAGGAAGTCTTTCTATTAACATGGCTCTTGCTAGTGGTTGAGTTGTGGAAGGAAGATGACAGGAGCCATAGGTAGGAAGCAGGGCATCAGTTACTGCTTAGGTTTCTGGCAGGGTCCAAGACTTGGAAGATATTGGAGTTAAGACACATCGCTAATGAATAAGAAATCATGAAAATACACATCACTATAGAAAATGTCCAGACACCAGATGTTTCCCTGGATTCAGTGTCCAAGATTTCATAAACCACGTGTGTGTGTGTGTGTGTGTGTGTGTGTGTGTGTGTAGTGGGAGAGAAGGAAGGTGGGGAAAACTGATATGCAAGTACTCAGGAGCTGTAGTTAGCCATGTGTGTCCAGGGAAGAAAAGTGGTGGAAAAGAGCAAGCCTGGAGTTTGATAGGTCTGTTTCACATCCTATCATCTCTAGTTAATAAGTAAGTTAATTAACCCCCCAAAGTAATAGATTATCATCAATAAAAGGGAACAACTGTAATAATAACTTCTTAAGGGACTTTTTTGAGGAGTAAGGAGCTAATATGTATATAATACTTAATATTTTGCTTTGCATATACTGAGTCTCAAATATATTAACTGTGCTTTCTTTCTTCCCTCCACTGACTGACCATTTTCTGTCTGATTTTTCCTGAGTCGAATTCCTTTTGTCCCCATGAACATTGGTTTATGAGCTAATGTGGCGGGGGCAGCATTAGCAGACATTTGGTTTTGAAAGATGGTGAAAAAAAGTGGTCCAGATTGCTATTCTACAGAAGAGTAAACCTCTGCAGGGCAAAAATATATGTGTTTTTGAGATCAATATTTTACTTGGAAACTAGGAAGGAAAACTTCTTTTACTCTTTCTTGTGTCAATGTTTTGAAGAAGCTCTACTCATTTTTTTTCTCTAACTAGATAAAAGCTATATTATTATTGTGTTAGATTTGAACCTTGGCCACTTTGATAGCTCTTGATATTTTTTACAAGAAAATATTTTACTTTAAAATGAAATTGGTGTCTCAAAATGCTTGCTGACACAACACCATGGTGATTCTATTAGCCTTACCCAGATATTGTAGCTTGCTAAACCAGCTTTCAAAATCATGAGTTTCTTTCATGTTTACCTTTGGAGACTAAACCAACTGTCACTTTAGTAACCTTTGTTTTTAGATGTGTCCTCAAATAATGGTTCCTTAACCATCTAAACCTCAAGGGTGATTTTATTAGATTATCCTAAGAATTGAAAACCACTCTCCTACTCTAACAGTATGATTGCATAGACATGGAACTATGATTAATTTTATTTTTTAGATATTTTATTTATTTATTTTTAGAGAGAAGGGAAGGGAAGGAGAAAGAGAGGGGGAGAAACATCAATGTGCAAGAGAAACATTGATTGGTTGCCTCTCACACT
>PVKM010041389.1:0-13132 GCA_004027735.1 Carollia perspicillata
GACAGCAGCAGAACTGCATTGGGGTGACAAGGATGGAGAAGTTCACATTGCAGAACATCCTGCAGGACATCTTGTTCTGAAGTACTGAATAGAGCAAGATAAAAAGATGGAAGAAAATGAAAGAGAAGGTTGTTTTGCAAAAACACTTGTAGAACTTGCTGATATGAAGAACCTGAAGTCCTAGTGTAAATCAAGGTGCTTTTATTCTTCCTAGCTTTTTCCAGAGTTCTGATGAAGAGGTTGCATAAAGTCAAAGCTTGACTGAAAAGCATAATTTTCACATTGGGGAAAAAAAACAGCAAAGGAAAAAAAACATTACTTGAACACTCTCTGCATGGTTGGACACAATTTAGGACATGGAATAATTTTGTTCTCTGGTCTCTTTTCCCAATGTGGAAAAGAGGCCTAGGGGTCTACTTCTCTGATAATTTGTGAACTCTGTGTGTGTTTCTTCCTTGTATACAAATTTGTTTATAAAGTGCTTTCTAGGCCCTGGCTGGTGTAGCTCAGTGGATTGAGCACGGGCCTGCGAGCCAAATAATCACAGTTCAATTCCCAGTCAGGGCACATCCCTTGGTTGCAGGCCAGTTCCCAGCAGGGGACACACAAGAGACAGCCATACATTGATATTTCTCCCCCTCTTCCCTTCCTTTCCCCTCTAAAGATAAATAAATAAAATCTTTAAAATAATAAAATAAAATGCTTTCTAAAAAGTAATTTACAAAGTTAATCTGCACATCTATTTACCCAAAAGAAGAAAGTAATAGCATTTTGAAGGCTGTATTTTCCAAACTAATACATGAACCTCCCATAAATAATAAATATGTTGTAATGGTCACATAGAAGCTTTATCTTTGAAAGGGGAGACATTTGCCAGTATTCCACTGTTCCAGAAACATACATTCCAAATTTCGTTTTGGAAAATAATGTTTTCAAGAGGATTTTTATGGTTTAAATTATGATTCTTGAAAATTAGCAGTGTCTTCCCAAGTAAAGTGTTGACTCCCAAGTTTCAGAAACAACTGCAATAATGCAAAGGATTTTATTTTTATTTAAATAAGTTTTTAGTATAAGGAATCCTAATGATTTTAGGGAAGCTAAAAATATATAGGAATATATTCACATATATGAATATATTTATATATATCTAATATACTCATTAATATATTCAAATATATATAATGTTTTGAATCACTAAACTTTATAATTTAAAATTTAATTTAAAATCTTATTTATGTATGTCCTGTTGCCTTAAACCAGGATATCATATAAGACACAGGCAAACATTTGTGCACACTAATTTTTATTGGTCATTCTGGTTATAAATTTTAAACCAAAATCTTCATTCAGATTTATATAATATTAAAATTGAGAAATCAAATATTTACCAATCAACGAGTAGTTAAATACATCTAGTACCTCTGTGGGAAGATAGTACAGACATTGGGGGAAATGAGATACATGTATATCAGTGTTTCTCAACAAGCAGCAATTTTTGCCACCTGGAGGACGTTGGTGACATCGTTGGTTGCCAAAGTTGGGGGATGAAGTTCTTACTGCTGACATCTAGTGGGTAAAACTCAGGGATCCTGCTAGACATCTTACCAAGCACTGGCTATACTGACAGAGAAAATGTGTACCTTGTATGCTTAAATAAAAGCAAAGAACAAGCCAGTATATTTTATAAGATCCCATATTAGAAGTTATACAATTACAAAAATCCTAAAATCTCTGTGACAACAAAACTGAGAGAGTCTAGGCACTCTGCACAGTGTTTTATATATATTATTTTATTAGATCCTCATAACAACCTTCTGAGGTATGCATTGTTTCAGACACTGTCCCCTATGCACCAAGAGCAAGGACGAATGATGAAAGAGGCAGACCATTCCAGAGCGGCAGGTGGTAGGTTTAATAAGCAAGAGAACTTTACATATGAGGCTTGTTTGTTTGACCTTAAAATGAGATCTCTGAACTTGCCAGTCAGAATTTTAAATGTTTATATGGACACTTTAACTGGGTCCAGGCACATACCTAGAAGTTCTCAATAACATGTCACTCACTTTAAACTATCTCGTTGAAACAGCTGCCAGGACGGAAACAAGCAGGACTTGTATTCCAGGGCCCAGGGAGGGCATGAAGAGCCTCTGATTCTGATTGCCTGAGTCTAGCTGGTGGGTCCAGCTGAGGTCACTTCTTTCTGCTTATCTTTTCCAACAGTTTGCTTACTAATTAACTTCACATAAGGAAGCTACTTAAAAACTGGCCTAAGAGCACTAAGGATACACTGGACTCAGATCTAGAAAGGGTATAAAACTTACTGCAAATGGTTAAAAAGTGTTATCCATAAAGGAAGAATTAGAGGAAATATTCATTTTAAGAAATTTATTAATTTTTATTAGTTTATCAAGTTAATATGTTTTTAAGAATAATACTATACAATGTCTAGTGTAAAAAGGTAATTCTTTTTCTCACTCTTCTCATCTCTATGCCCTACCCCTAGAAACAAACATTTTTAACTTGTTTAGCTTCTTGTGTTGCATTTACTTCTATATTTCCAAATAGTATCATAACTTCATTTATTTACTTTATGCTATAGAGTATTAGGATTAAGCTCCATTTACTCCTCCACAAAGAGTAAAATACACATCTCTGGGCTAATTTATGTATAGACTCTCAACTAAAATGTTCATCCTGATATCACTGAGTACATCAGATAAATTATCTGCACCATTTTCCCCCTTTTTTTAGCATCTACATCTTTTTAATAAGAAGGTAGGAACTGGAATTAGTCTTTGTAGCTGTGGCTGGCCCCTTGGACTCACACACACTTTAACTTCTGGCTCTTGGATTGTAATTAAGGTTTGGTGCAGCTTTGAGGGATTCTAGGGGCCTTGCTGAAATGCCTGCACACCTCTCCACCATTTTTGGACCAGAAATCAGGATAGTGCCACAGTCCTTGGGGGAGTCCAGGGCCAAATTGTTGAAGGCAAGCATCTTTCCCCTGGCTTTTAACATGTGGCTCTGGGAACAGCGGCTCACAAGAAGTGCACACACCTTCAGTTTGGGCACCTCCTGGACATGCACAATATTGGTTATAGTCCCTACAACCACAGTGGTTTTCCCCTCTGGGCCAGGCAGCTTCATCTCCCAGATCATCCAGGGAAGGTACAGAGGTGACTGGTCGATGCAACTCATGAATAACCTCTTCCCCCACTTGGTTGAAGGTTGGGCCAGAAACCTGTGCACCTTGACAAACAGCCTTAGGTAGATGTCCCAGATCTTTTGTCTCCTGGCACGGAAACTTTCAGGCTTTACTGTGGCAGATGTCGACTCCCATGATGGCAGGTCTTGCTCCACAAGGTCTGGAAAGAGAGGCATTTTTTTTTTCTTGAAATCTTTTCTCCTTAGGTTTCTTCCTCCCCCTCCTCCAATGGGTGCTGACTTTTCCCTACCCCAGATGCAGAGCACTTACCTCAGCATATTCCTCCCCATTAACCTGAAGATCTCCTTCTTCTATTTCCTTAGTTAGCACCCACCCCTGTTTCCTTGACATCTGACAAAATTAATTGTTTCTAATATGAGAGCAACTGGAAACTCTATACATAGGCAGATTGTGAGATAATCTCATGAGATGTGTTTGTTTGGGGGGAGGAAACTCTAAGTATCAGTAAATAGGTGCCTTATCATTTCTCCAATCTCCAGGGTAATCTTGAAATCTGCATTTCAGGAAGTAAGAAGAAAATTTAGAACACACAGTTGAGCGTAGGTTTTTACACAAACTCTTTGTTTTCACTATGGTGCCTCATTCTTCCCTCCATTTTCCTACTGTCCTAACATCCAAGGCCTCTTAAATATCTCTGTCTCTGTTTTCTTTTTGGATTCTCAGGGAAGGATATTTTATATACAGACGATGCATTGTCTCCAGAAGCTAAACCTTCTGGAAACAATGCATTTTCTCTGTTAGGCTAAGAAAAGGATAATTGCCTGCCATCGAGTAGTAAAGTCATTACGTATGGGGATCCATGTTCTTAAAATTTCTTCAGGCACGCCTCCCTTTCTTATTACTCCCAAATGCTGTGTTCCAATTTGTTTTACTTTCGGGTGGTCTATGACATAAGTTAATCACTCTACTTCCCCTTGCTTCTTTCAGTCTTTAATATAAACTTTGCTTGATAAATCACAATAATTTTAGGGTGAGCTTAACAGTCAAATTCAGATGACACAATGAAGCTCATCTAGTACCAAATTTACTAAGATTAAAAAAGAGTGGAGGACAGGGAGAATATGGTGCATAGGAATAATAGCTAGCAGATGTCTCATGATTCCCAGGGACTGAGTCCAAACTTCCTAGTCATTCCCCATTGGATGCAAGTAGTCATGCGAGATGAGGCCAAGGAAAGCATTATTTGGAGATGTCATCTATCACTCACAGGAGTACTTGAATGGCTGTCATTCCCTGGTGAAACTACATCTCATCAATTGCACATTACTCCTTAATTACAACTAATTATCAATTTCAGGTTACTTGTCAATAATACATTACTTCATAAATAATCTTAATTACCAGGTACAGGATCTTAGTCTGTTACAAAGCAAACTCAGCAGAGCCTTCTTTAATCTTGGAAACATATTAACTTTATACCTTCTTTACTTGATCTTTCCAGAAGAGTTTATCTAAGGGTCATATCCTTAGGTTAGAGGAAAAGCTACAGGTTAGCTATTAATCCTGCCACAGGCACTTAACTGATTGTAAAAGCTAAAGCATAAATTTGTTGCTTCCCATCCAATTTTTATTTTCTAAAACTTTTTTGACATGTTTATTTGCATTCCATCCTCTTCTCCTTAACCCTCCTGCTCTTACTTGTTTAATCCCTCTGCTGTCCTTTATTTGGGAATTGATGGAGGGAGCACAAGAACATGTGCAAGTTTAGTCTGTCACATTTAAATATAATGACCACGTCAATGCTTTGGCAAGATATATTTTAAATGCAGAGAAAATATACTAAAAGAAAATGTCTTGTGCGCCTATAAGTCAACTTTATGTGAATTTTTAAAATTTCATATTTTTCACCAGTGCCCCAATAGTGATTTTAAAGTAGTTTTAGGACCAAGACATTTAGCTGATGTAACAACTATTTATCCAAATTAAAATAATGTGGGATATAAGTTCTGCATATTTACTAATTTCTTAATAGATTGTGCAATCATAAAATAAAAAAAAAATAGGAGCAGTTAATGTTGAAATATTTTAAAATAATTATATACAGTATGATACAAACTGTACTATACTTATTATCATTAGGATCATATTACTTAGAATATTTGTTTTATTTTTACCTATAGAATAACTTCTGGTTGCTAATATCTGAATGTTATAGAATTTATCCACTTGATATAGGAAACAAGCATATTTATGCTCAATACTTTTAAAAAATATTTATTTATTTTTAGAGAGAGGGGAAGGGAGGGAGAAAGAGAGGGATAAAAACATCAATGTGTGGTTGCCTCTCATCTGGCTTCTATTGTGGACCTGGCTTGCAACCCAGGCATGTGCCCTGACTGGGAATTGAACTGGCAACTCTCTGGTTCACAGTCTGCACTCAATCCACTGAGCTACACCAGCCAGGGTTATGATCCATATTCTAAACACATTTTAAGAGAATGAAGAACTTGGAAACATTGAGTAATATTCTAAATACAATAGAATAGACACTTTTTCCAAGAACACATACAAATGGCCAAGAGATACATGAAAAGATGCTTAATTTCACTAGCTATAAAAGAAATGAAAATCAAAATCACAATAATATACTTCTCACACCTGTTAGAATGTCTATCAATAAGACAAGAGGTAAATATTGGAGAGGATATGAAGAAAAGGGAACCTTCATTCATTACTTGGGAGAATGTAAACTATGGAAAGCAATATGGAGACTCCTCAAAAATATACATAAAAATGAATAAATAGACCTACTATGTTACCCAGAAATCCCTCTTTTGGGTATCAACTCCAAAATTAGAAACTATTTGTTTGTACAGCTATATGTATCACTATGTTCACTGCAGTATTATTCACTGTTGCCAAGACATTGAAACAACCTAAATGCCCTTGGATAGGTAATTGAATAAAGAAAGTGTGGTACATATATATAATGGAATACTACTCAGCCCTAAGAAGGGTGAAATTCTGCCATTTGTGACAACTAGGATGGATGTTGAGAGCATAATGCTAAGTCAAATAAGTCAGATGGAAAAGGATGACCATATAATTTTACATGTTATATATAAAATGGAAAACAACAAATAAAGCAACAAAACAAATAACTAAACTAATAGAGACAAATAATATGAAGGTTACCAAAGAGGAAGAAAATGGGAGGGAGGTTGAAGAGAATGAAGAGGATAAAATACACAGTGTTGAAGACTGACTAGACTATAGGTGGTAAGCACACAGTGAAATATACAGTTGATGCATTTTTAGAATTGAACATTTGAAACTATATGTTATTAGCCAATATCACCCATATAAATTTATTAAAAAGTACAGTGGGAAAAAGAACATCTGAATCACCTATAAGAGTCTTGAATTGAATATCAGTAGAGGAAGGTCCTGCTTAAATGTTACTGGTATTAAGAGGCATCATAGCATTAGTTTTGGTGAGAGGTTCTCTGCCATAGTATTTGTTTTGATCTTCCTATTGGTGTTTTTTTTTTTAATTCAGTCTTCTCTAAATTCCCAGTGTTAAAATGCATCATCAACACATCTTAGAGAAAATTATAAAGACAGAAGTATTTTTATTGATATCAAACACATATATTTTCTGCATATTAGCACTACTTTAAAAATTGGAAGTTTAGGATTTGGGAGTTTGGAGGGTTAACTCCTAATACATTATGAATTTCTTCACTTAACATAATGGCAAACAGAATCTTGGTTAGTACTTTTATCTAGAACAGATTGCTTATGTTGAATGGGAAATGTTCTTGTACTTCAGTAAATACTGATGTCTAAAAGATAAGCTGTAAAGTTGAATTAATTTTCAAATACTACATGCGTTCAAAAGAAATAAACAGGAAGAGAAAAAAGGTATTTCCATTATATTTGAGGGAATTTTTTATATTAGCAAAAAGTTATTTCACTGAAATCTTGTAAAAACATGGAATAAGATATATTCTTTATTTCTGAAAATAAGATTTTAGTTTTTTAAAAAAAATTATTTATTTATTTTTAGAGGAGAAGGGAAGGAGAAAGAGAGGGAGAGAAACATCAATGTGTGGTTGCCTCTTGCATGCCCCATACTGGGAACCTGGCCTGCAACCCAGGCATGTGCCCTGACTGGGAATCGAACCAATGACCCTTTGTTTCACAAGCCCACGCTCAATCCACTGAGCTACACCAGCCAGGGCAGAAGATTTTATGTTTTATATCATGCCAGATCATTGTAACTCAACACTTCTTATTCTGACTTTTATATTTTGATCTACATGCATATTTATTTCAAATATATATTTAGAATCTTTTACTATAATCATGGAATTTAAAAATTCTCCTTAAAATACTGTTATTGTATATAGTTCAGAACTATTTATATGATATCAGTAAAATTTTCATGTTATCTTGACAAATTTTTCTCTGAATTATTTTATATGAATCATCTTAACCCTTTATGCTTTTTGAGCTTAATTATTTTTTTGTGCTTTTGCCTTAATTTACATTATTTCTGATATTAAAATTGCTACCCTAATTTTTGTATTTGTAATTGGTATCTAGCTAATAAATTTTTCCTCTTATGTATCATGTGGTTCCCCTTTAGATGAGTATATGGTAAGCAATATAAATTTGTCATTTTACATTATGTTATTTTCATCTAACTTGATAATCCATGTACCTTTAATGTGTTTACTAATACAGAAATAAATTTTCTACTCATTTTGTATCTCCTGCTTACCATCTGTATTGTTTGCTTTTAAATGTTTTCTCTGCCATATGTTTTTCTAAGATATTTTCCTCTATTCCCCTTTTTTTCTGATTTCTAGGCTATTCATTGTATTTCTTTGGTTTTTGTGATTACACTTATTTTTAAGATGCACATGTAATAAGTTTGTTCAAATAAGACCATTGTTACATTTATTTCCTCTGACAAGATGAAACTGGAACTATGACCTACAGGTCTGGCTGCCCACTGCCACAAAAGCGAGACTCGTGAGGCAGGTTATGGTTGAGAAGGAAAAGGGTTTATTCAGGAGTCAATAACTGGAGAAGGTGGCAGACTCATGCCTCCAAAACCTTATTAGCATGTTAGGCATCCTGGCTGGGTTACATAGGGGAACCAAAAGAAGAGAAGGGCTGAGGAATTTCTGGTGACTTGCAGTTTTTCAGCTCTGCTCTTGGGTGGTCCCATTGTTATCATCCGCATGTGACATCATGTAGTTCCATTGCTCTATCTGCAGTTTTACTGATGATGTTCATGATCAGGATGTTCAGGTAGCATTTCTACTGGTTCTGGTATGAATTCATGATGTTTGTCCCGTTCTTGTGGTCAAGGTTGTTCATTGGTCAGGCTGGAACTACAATTGCTGATATCCATAAATCACCCATAAGGAAAATTTTAATACATGATTGTTCTATGAGTCTGTTAGTACTAACTATTCTATAATTACGACTTAATTAGAATATATTTTTTCAATTATTGTTGTAACTCCCAACTGTCAATTATTGTTTCATTTTTATATTTTATTTTAAAGAGTACGTTTCTTTAACTTGCTGTGGAATAAAAATCTCTTGATTAGAAGCAAAGCACTTAACATCAAATAAAGACATTACTAAGGGTTTAGATACTGTCTTCCCAATTTTTTTAAGCTAATGAGCAATTCTTTTAATTAAACATATCAAAAGGACAATAAGAAATATTGTTAACCCAAGTTTTAGGATTCCTCCTAAAACAGATTTGATTTCATTTGGTACCCATACAAATAAAGCAGACCTATTTGTGATTCCTTCACCAATCCCTTCAAGTACAGGAGTATGGTGATCTAATGTCTGTTGCCATGTAGCTTGTTGACAAATCTTGGGAGCACTGATTTCTACCTGGGAAGATATATTGATATAAGCACAGCAAGAAGAGTTAAATGTCATGCAAACACTTCCTTTTTCACCTAAGACATAATCTAATGCTACGCAATTATCTGATAGTACTTTAGCTAATGATATTGGTAGTTTATCCCTTGAGAGACTTCACTCCCTGCCCTGTATCTTACTATTGTTAGGTAGAGTTTTTGCTTTATCCCCTTTAAAAATACAAAATTATTTATAGCTTTTAAATATCAATTGTGTTTTTCAGTTTTTGTGTTCACGTTTCTAGTATCCCATCTCTTTTCCTGAAATCACATGTTTTCTTGTTGAAGTGCAAAAGTTCATGATACTTTTAATTTAAATCTGTGATTATATATTAGTCTTTTGCATGTAAAAATAATCACATTTTGTATTTATTCTTTCGTAATAATGTGTTTGAGCATATGGCTCTAATGTAGGAGAGGGGCATGAGAACTACATGAATTAACTGAAGTCAAAGCTAAGTCAGGGTCTGCTACATGCTGTCTGACTCAGAACGCAGCTGACCTGAGATGATAGCCAATCCAGGAGAGTCTCAGACAAAGAAAACTCCCATGAAGATTTATTAATAGCTACTCACCTGTACCTTATCATTTACTCATACTATAAAATGAAAATACAAGGCCACAAAATCTACCTTGTAAAGGTTAGATTTAATCCTGATATTTTTCCATTCTATTTTCCAATACCAGCCATTTTCCATAGAAACTATAAGATATAAGCTCAACCTCCTCTAGAGATGATTGAGGTCTCTTTTCTCTCTTGAGAAGCATCTGCTATTCTGTCTATGGAGTGGCTTTTCTTGCTGTCCTCTCTGCTCAATAAAACCTGCTTTTCTACTTTAACCTCTTGTCTGTCTCATATCTTGAATTCTTTCCTTTGTGAAGCCAAGCACCCTCTTGGCTCCAGGGATCAAGTCTCCACTAGGGACTTGCCCCTCTGGCATCAGTCCCTTAGCTCTTTGATGGTATCACTCAATATCTTCAGGCTTTTGATGAAGCCTAAAAATGATTATACATACAAAGTGAAGATGCATCATCATTTTCATCAGCAATGTTAAGTAAGGCACACTTATTGCTTGGTACATAATCTTGTTTCTTTGCTCTGAAAGAGTTACTACTCTACTCATTATCTTACGGGGTATCTAATTTCAAATGTGATTGGGGTTTCTCCTTCCCTAATGCATTATATGAACATCACAAAATTTATGGTGTCAGAATGGGAAAAGAGCCTGGTTTTTAGTCCACATCTGTGGCTAGACTCAACTGTGCTGTCCCTAAACCTGTTGGTATTACCTTCTTCCTTCATACCCTTCAGGTTTCCCTGCATGCCAATGCAGAAAATCTCAAAAGGCCCAGTTCTCTAATAGTACTGGCCATTAGGAATATTCTTGACTATTGCCAAGGCTGTATTACTTCCATTGATAGCCCAGGTATTAACAGAATTTCAGTGGGAAACAGAAGAATTTTCCACAATTTCTTACCTCTTTGTCTCCTGAGGCTATCATAATCATTCTGTCTCAGGATCAACCAGAGGTTATTTCCTTAATGGGCTAACCTAGTAATTTTCAATCTATACTTTAAAATCAGTTTTGAGCCCTAGCTGATAGGCTCAGTAGATTGAGTGCTGGCCTGTGAACCAAAGTGTCACTAGTTCAATTTCCAGTCAGGACATATGCCTGGGTTTCAGGCCAGATCCCTAGTAAGGACTGCGTGAGAGGCAACCACACGGTGATGTTTTAATTCATATCCTTCTCCTCCCTTCCCCTCTCTGTAAAAATAAATAAAATCTTTTTAAAATGTTTTCAAAATAATGTAAAATATTATCAATTTTAAAATGTATTAATGGATGTTTTCCATCCCAGACCAATTAAAGTGGTTTAGCAGTATTTTTTTTTTCAGTGAGCTCAACAAGCTCTCACATGATTTTAATGTACAGTCAGGAATAAGAACCAAATGTTCTACATAAAATCTTCCATTCATGGTTCTCAAATGTTAGCAGGCATCAGAATAACCTACAGGATTTGTTAATTTGCAAATAACTGAACCATGCTCCCAGAGTGCAAGCCCAGCAAAACAAAATGAAACAATAAAAAATATTAAAATATTATGGAAACAATAATGATCTTTTGCATATGTAAATATAATCATGTCACCTAACCCCCAAGTAGTTCAATAGATTTTTCTTGTTCTAAAGACCATTGTCTTTACAACCCTATCACAGTCTAATAATTTGATGGATTCCTGTTGTTCTAAAGATGATTGTCATTGTTAACAATGCTATGAGGCCCTTGTGTTTTCATGCAGTCTACATCAATCACTCTGCCTTCATCTGTCATTTCCAAACACTATGAACTTGGTACTGGAAAACATTCAGGGAACCAGGGCAGTCTTCACCCATTGGCCAGAATAGGAGCATGGGGAGGTTCTTACACTGAGTGCTCCAAAAGCTATATGAGTAGATAGGGCTCCAACACACTAAAAACTATAAAGATAAATGGATAGGACCCCAAGCACCTGAATACACCTCTTTCCTTTTTGTACCAACACCTGACTCATGAGTTTGACTTTTTGTGAAAACAGGCAGACAAAAACCCCCATTTTCCTTTGGCAATAAACTTACAGTCCCTTAAATAAGGTGTACCCCCCCAATTAGGACCCACCCTCTCTAGATTGGTAACACCATTATATTATTTGCCCTCCAGAACTCCTTTTTCTTAAATGTCTCTACAACACTTTATATGTTTATCCAAACAATTGTACTTATCATTCTCTATGTCTATATTAGAGTCTTCATGGCAATTCCCACTACTGCCACCATCCCTGGCAAATAACACATGCTTTTCATATAACTGGGATAGAATGATCAGAGGTAAACCAAGCAGTTTAAATTGATTATCTTTCACATGACAGAATGCACTGAGCTAATAATTCTAATAGTTTTAGGCCCTAGCATCTAAATGAAAATATTTAGATGTATGGACTTGCATTCATTCTTGAAATTCTATGAGGTTTAGTGTACTTAAATATGAAATAAGAATAATGTTGCCCTGGCTGGTGTAGCTCAGTGGATTGAGTGTGGACCTGCAAACCAAAGGATCATGGTTCAATTCCCAGTCAGGGCACATGCCTGGGTTGCAGGCCAGTTCCCAGTAGGGGATGCACAAGAGGCAACCATACAGTGATATTTCTCTCCCTCTTTCCTTCCCTTCCCCTCTAAAGATAAATAAATAAAAATCTTTAAAAAAATAAAAAAAGAATAATGTTCACCTTGGGTGTTGTTTCATAAATTATATTTGAGAGCAATTGCACAGAAGCATCACTAGCTTTGTTTTCTGTGATTCAAAGGGATAAATGGTAAATTTCCAGGATCACAGAGGAGTTACTGCATTAACCTCCTCCCAGGACCAATCTGTAATTACAACTAAATTGGAGAATATCATCTAGAATAACCAACCGAACACTAACTGCATAGAAGCCTTGTAACCATGAACAGACAGAAGAAATCACTTCATCACAATGTGACTGGTAGGGAGTGTGGAGGAGACACAAAAGGGCTAGTTGGGATTCCCTGGGTTTCAGCTGAAGTTCCAGAGGGACATGACAGGTTTGAGGGGTTGCCCTTAATAAGTGCGGGGTCTAAACCACAAGCTAGGCTTCCTAGCCTGCAACACCAGAACTGGAAAGGAACCCAGATGACATCCAGCTATGAAAAGCAGCAGGGGTGCTGTCTGCCAGAAGACAAAGCTGGAGAGGCAGAGAGCCTCTTAAACGGCCAATGCACAAAATCTCAATTGCAGCCACTTACTCTGGGCTCCAGCAAAGGGAGGACGGAGTGGACTAGAGATGCTTCAGGAGAGTCTGGAGTTGGTGGCTCTGAGGAGAGAACTGAAGGAACAGAAGCCAGGATCCTGTGTTGAGTCATTCCCCATACTACAGGAGCCATTAATCTCAGGCAGAGCACTCCTCTCCAAGTGGCATCAGCCTGAGGGGAAGCAATACCTGCAGGATTACTGCC
>PVKM010041390.1:0-13135 GCA_004027735.1 Carollia perspicillata
CAAATTAATCAATCTTTCCTTCTGTTTCTTTTGCATTTTGAGCCATGCTAAGAAATGCTTTTCTCCATTCTAAGTCACAGAAGAGGAACTCCATGTTTCCTAATAACACTTCCAAAATGCTTGGGTTTATATCTTTAATCCATTTGGAGTTTATCCTGGTGGGTGTTAATCGCCTGCTCTCCTTGTGCTTTGCCGCGAACGCTCCCAGAATCACCCACCTCTCCGAAACTGCCCGTGGGTCGCTCCGAGCAAAGCGTCTCATTTCGCTGCCCCAACACGTTTCCTCTTGCAAATGATTACGGGTCTCTTGGCTTCCCTCTGAACTTGGCCTTTACTGATCACGTTAGCAGGAGACTTTCCTGCTGCCGCATTTCTCTATCTGGAATAGCCTCCCTGTATCTTACTTTCTTTACTGAGCTCATATTTTGTTTAAATCAAAGGTACCTATATTTTTTCTTTCTCATAACTCTTCATTGTCCTATTAGAAATGGCAGAGCAACTTGTGTGCCATTTTCCTATGGCATTGAACATAATCCCTCCAAAGATCGCAGCGTGCTTTTACTGACAGGCTCAGAAAGTAATGACAGCCCTGGCTGGTGTAGCTCAGTGGATTGAGTGCGGGCCTGCGAAGCAAAGGATCGCGATTCGATTCCCAGTCAGGGCACATGCCTGGGTTGCAGGCCAGTTCCCAGCAGGGGACACACAAGAAGCAACCATACATTGACAGTTCTCTCCCTAACCCTCCCCCTCTAAAGATAAATAAATAAGATCTTTTTTTTAAAAAAAAAAAGTAATGACATATACGAAGAGGGCCGGCCACAAAAACCGTACAAATCTGTGGCGTTCTTTTGCAATGGAGACATTGCTGTATACACTTTAAACTTCTCTTTGTCTCGATAGTTATTCACTCTTAGGGAGAAAAAAATAAGTAGGAGATGTAGATTAAATAGATAGGCCTGACCTCTATTCCCCTGTAGAACGAAGTCAGTCACGCCAATCACATCTGTACACAAACTTGGTTAAATTCTGTTGTTTTGGCCCAAGCAGACAAACTGAAGAGTTAAAGCTTTCCCGACTTGCTGCCTGTTTGGTCATCCCTTGGGCAGGCTTCTAAAAATACTGCCTTTGTACTTCCGGTGCCTTTTATGACACCCTAGGCCAGTTCTCCCCCCTCCTGTGGGTGGCTCGTGCTCACCGACCTTTGGTCTTCCTCCCGTTGAGTGGATGGAGAGAAGCCCGTTATGCTGTGTCGCCCGCTTCACTGTCCTGCCTCCAGGCAGGGTCCCTACCGAGTGTGAGAGAAGGCACCCAGCCACCCTGCCTTCCAGCCATGGGTGCTGTACACTCCTTTGGCCTACCTATGATGTGAAGAAAATGCATCACCCCTACCTATTTACCCAGCTGCCCCCGTGTGTACCAACTCCATTTCCTTCTACCTGGGCAGAGAATATTCCTGTTCGCAGCAACGAGAACAACTTTCATGGATACTCCTCTCAGCTTTTCCGGCTTTTTCCTGCAGGAGACCAGGGCAGGGAGACGAGGGGGCGAAGGGCCCATCTCCCTCCCAGTCCTCCCCTCTCCCTGAGAGGTTTCAGTGTAGCCTCTGTGGAAACTTCCATCACAGACGTCTCCCCCGGGCACCCCCACCCTCCTCATCAGAATACTCCTCCCCTGAGTGTCACTAGCTGTGGGATTATAAGACTCCATTATAATAAAGGTGACAATGACAGATCTCAAGGAAGTGGAGCTCCAAAGTGAGGGAGGGAGGCACATCAGAGAGAACAGGCTCCGGGAGCCCGATAATGAGCATGGAGAGGACTTTTTCTGCTTATGGGTGAGAGAGACTGGGAAGTCTCTGTTTGAAGACAAAGCACATAATAATGTGATCACAGAGCTCTCCTAATGGGGCCGATGTGATGTTCGGGAAATGTATTCTTTTCACTGTCTTAGTCTCATGTTCCAGTGGAAAAGGTCTTCAAATGCCTGTTTACTTAATGTACCTAACGCCACACTAACACCACACTTTTTGCACAGCAAACTTACACGCAGGTGTGTGTTTAATTGACTTAATAACCCTGAGTCTCATCTGTGACTTTTTCTACGCTCTTTGACTCAGTTGGAAGAATTAGAAAACGGTCAGGCAGAAATCCCTTAGTAGTGTTATCAATTTATTTCTAAGGGATTTTCTAACATGTGTAGCTGGGTGCACTTTTCTTCTTCTAAAAGGTAAGGTGAAGAAGAAAAAAACGTAAGGTGGTTTTTTTCCAGACAGTGCATAAATTGGTTCCCCCAGCATTGCCAGCTGCCCGGGTGAGGAAGGCTCTGCTTTCCCCCAAGCTTGAATTCGGAGATGCAGGACCACAGCAGGGCGTGACCTGACATCCCCTTGGTGTTCAGGAAGGAAACGCGCCACACCCCTGCCTCACGCGGCCCTCTCGGGATAGCTGGTAGCCGCCTACGCAGATGCTTCCATTTGTCCTGAGTGGCAGCACCGACAGCCAGCGGGCCAGTCATTGGCTTGGCACCACTGAGTTGTGAAAGCCTTCCCTTTCTTTCTTTCTGTTGATTTGCCACTCACCAAACCTGGCAGTCAGAAAGGCACTCCAAGGTCATGACTCTCCCAAGCATATGTGTATAATGGGGAACTTTCCGGTGCTATTCTTTCTCATAGAACTTTCTGGATGGTTTTGAAATCAGGAACGAGAGTGATGGTCCATCAGCCCTATCTACTTTTTGCTTAGGACTAGAGGTGTGGGGGCGGGGCATGAGGCATGACCACCCGTGGACAAGGGGCTCATACTTGGGGCAATGAAAAGCCCATAAAATGGATGGCGGTGATGGTTGCACAACCTTGTGTATATACTAAAAATGACTGAGTTGTACACTTTCAATAGGTCAGTTGAGTGACGTGCGTTAGACGTCGATGACACTGTAATAAAAGTCGATCCTTATATCTTCCTGTTAATAATTAACCCTACTCTCCTAGGATCCCATTCCCAATGAAGCCAATGATAAGCATCGCTCAAGAGCCACCTGGAGTAACCTGTGACTAAGTGCAGGTGTCAAAAGATACCAGCACAGTTTGTGCGAAGTTCGTTCCTACGACAGACTCGGAAGCTCATACAGTTCTCGCAAACATTGTCATGCAGTTCATTCATGTCAAAACCAGGAACCTGAGTTCTCTAGTATATGCTCAGATAGCCTAAGATGAATGTTTTCAAACATTAGGTAAAAAAACGTTGAGAAACAGGTATGATCTTAGAGTCACGACTTGCCTATCATCTGGCACTTCCCCATTCCCTGGCTGGAGGGATCACAAAGGAACATCCCCTGTGGAGCTCTGGGGTCACATACCCCAGCATTTTAGGGCTGCTGCAGCATCCAGGGTGTGTGCTCTGCCCACATATTAGAACACCTGTGCCATTTGGGGACCCCTCCCCCACTTTGGCATTCACCTCCAAGAACTGGCACCTGCGCTTCTTTTTTAGAAGCTTGTCCTCATTCTATTGGGGCTCACGTGGTCCACATGCACAGTGAGCCAGCAAGAGTGACCCTTCCTCAATGACTGAGGAGTGCAGGCAGGGAGAGTTGAAATGCCAGCGTCCTTGTCTCAGGTCCAGGTAACTCGGAGGCTTAACTCACACCCAGAGCTTCTTGTGGTATCAGGGCGGCCATCCTCTGAGGGTCTCTGGGGAGATCACACCCTTACTTAGCTTCTTCCCCTTCCCTGACCTGCTTCCCTGTTTTCTGCCGGATCTCCCGTGGCAGCATTTCCCTCAGAAGTCATCTGCATGCCAATCCTCATTTCAGAGGCTGCTTTGAGGGCCTGCCCTAAAACCACAGTCCACTCGTCAGGCTAATCAGTGTGCTCGTGGCTAGCATGCCTGGGGCCCTGACTCACGCTACAGGTACCACTGGCCTGTGAGGCTCAGCTGTCGGTGTGAATCCAGACAGGGCTTTCCCTCCAGAGTATGGCTGTGCCTGGACCTGGCAGAGCCAAGAGGTGGAGAGAGAAAGATGCTGGGGTCCTGGTGACATTGTTTGAGTGCCTGGCAGGGCCAGCTTTATGGGCTTGCAATCTGTGAGGTCACAGGGGCCTTCGAGAAGGACCAGCACTGGGTTTAATGCTCCTGCCTCATCATCTTGAAATTCTTCATCATTTTGGAAAAGGAGTCTGCACTTTTATTTTGTACTGAGCCCTGCAAATCATGTAGCTGGACCTGGTCCCTGGATCTAACTGTACCTGCTACATAGCCTTGGATTTTTGTTGTTTGTTTCACAATGTAGCGAATTTCCTCTGGGCTTCTGTCATTAGCAGCTTATAGAGCTACGATCACAGTCTGGGTTCAAGGTTGCAAACGTCAGAAACTCACTCTACTCAGTCTAAGCAGAAAAGAAACTTGTTCAAGACTATTAGGTAACTCATGTGACCTGAGGGGTCTAGAGGCACAAGCCTGCAGCCCAGAGGCAGAGAACAGTAGCCGGGTTTTGTCCCAATTAGAACACATCCCTGGGCACACAGAGTGTGTTCATACCACCGAGTCTGGGGCTTGGATGCTACTTGGAATCTCTGTCCCTGGCAGCTGGATGCTCTGCAGCTGTGCTCAGCAGAATGGGTTCCATGGGCCCCCAAGTTCATGGCACTCGCGTCTTAGGGTCTCATGGGTGTATCAGTTTGGTGAAACCCAAATCACCCGCCTACACCTCAGCAACGACAGTGGCTGGGCAAGAGAGATTCTAGCTTCTACCTGGAGGAGGCATGGACTCATTAACCAGGGCATTTCCCCACAAATAGGAAGGGGGTTTAAGGATGTTGGGAGGTACCCAGAAGTGTCCAGTACCCACTACTTACCTGCGTTTGACTTCTGCTGAGGCCTGTGCACATCACAGGTTTTCCATAACGTGGGATGAGTCTTTGGATACCTACCCTTCCTATTGCCCTCAGTGATTCCGGGGTCTCCCAGTGTGCCCCTCCACCAGTCCTTAGGACATTCTACTCCTTGTTGCCCTTTGAGGCACTGCCCCAGGCTCACTCTTTGGCCCCACCTCCCTGGTAATCTATTTTCCACTCAACTAGAATCTCAACCAGGGCAAGACGGGTCCATTTCTGCAAAGCAAAACATAACGCAGCGCTGAGGTTATACGGCGTTCACTTGGAGGTAGGCGTGGTGAGATGCTGCTGGCTGTCGCGGAGCAAGTCCCACACAGCCACCGCAGCTGGCGGGACACACACCCATTGCCGTGCAAAACCATCTCTTTATTGCTAATGATTTTTATGCCAGTTCCCAGCCTGTTCGGAACCAGGTGTTACCAAAACAATGAACAAGCTAGAATGTACAGTTAGGAATTATCAGTTTCCTTTGATGAATCCACCCTAGAGTTTGCTAATGCCAATCGGATGTAAAAATTAAACGGAAGAACAAAAGACTGCCTTGGGGAGGGGCATGAAATCAGCATTTAAAAAGAACTGTTCCGTCCATTTTGTACGTGTGTGTTGAATACATTGATTCCAAAGGAGAGGCTGGGCTTTGGAAAGTGGAAATGGGAAGAGGGCCTGCTGTGGGCACCGCAGGCTTCTTGGCTGTGTTGCAAGAGGCTGTAGGTGGCCTGTTAGGTTGGGCAGACATCAGCAGGACCAGAATCACGTCTCACGGGTGTGTGCGACCGTGCCAGCAGCTTGGGGACACGAAGGATTTAGAACCAGGAACAAGCAAAGAGCAGTTCCTTGTCTCTGTTCCCCTCTCGAGTGCCCAGCTTGTCTGAAGCTTCACTGTTGGTTGGGGAGGGGTGGGCATGAACTGGGGCTTCTCTGAGATGTCACTCCCTGCCCCCTCGCTGGGAAAGGGCAGGCATGGCAGGAGCCTTCAGAGTGTCTTTACGGACAATGTGACCTTGAACTCTATGTATCTGGGAATGAGCACTGCGGTCAGTGCTCAGTAAACATTCGCTAAGCAAGTGCTTGTTCACTTTAAAACTTTACGTCTGTGTTGTTTCCACTACCTGGAATATTCCTCCCCCTCCCTTGCTTTCCATCCGTCACTCCAGCTGCTTGGAATTTTGACAGAAAGCATTAAAACATAAAATGAGGCCATAAATCTTGAGGGAGCAGCATTCTCCTGAATGCCAGGAACACACTTCCGCCTGGAGCGGACTGCCCCGCAGTTAGGTTCAAGGCCAGTGCATCTCCACTTCCCAAGTGTGCTGCTCTCTACCGCACAGGGAGGGAGAAACACACTCCTTGAAGACCGTGGAACCACTTTGAGGGAAGCAGCCGCGTCCTCTCAGGTGGTCCCTGAATAGCCTGTACTGTGTCTTTCCACTGACCTTGAAACCAAAACAAAATAGTTGAAGAACAGCCACAGGGATGAGAAAGGCAGCTGGAGGGTTCTTCCCTCCTTGAGGAGTCAGTCCCATCTGAGAAATCTCCCAGGCGCAGGTCTTCACGTTTAATACAACTCTCTTCTGCAGCTCCTCCGGGATCCACCTTTGTCCCGTGTCTTTTGGGCTGTGGTCTCACCTCCCGTGGTCCAGAGGAGGTGACAAGGCTCCCTCCACGTTGGAGGGGAGATGCGGAACCCACGTGACTCAGCTGCCTTCTCCGAGAAGCCAGAGCTCTGTCCCTCCAGGCCAGGGCGGGGCCCTGGCGGGGCCCTGGCAACAGGTTTCAATTCACCATCAATCTCATTTCTGGGTGCGTGGTTTTGCTCTCTCCGTGTCTGGCTTCTCTGATTATCAGTCTCCCTGGGGTCTGACAGGCCAGAGATGAGCTCAGGGTAAAGGAGGAGCCGAACGGGACCTTCTGTCCAGCAGGAAGGAATTTGGAGAGTTCTGGAAGCTAGGGCAAGCCTTCCAAGAATTTAAGCAGGAAGGTGGTCTGATCAGAGTGACGTTTCTGAAAATTCACAGGGGAAGATCTTGTACACTCACTAGGGGGTCACGTAGTCAATCAGGAGGCAGCAGGGGAGGCAGACCAGTAGGAGACTCCCCGGTCATTCCGTTCAGAGACGACCATGTCGTAGACCACGGGCAATGGGCATGCAGAGGGGCCGATGCAGACAAGTGGAAATGAGCAAGGTCAAAGGGCGATCAGCTGTGCTCGGTGAATGTCAGCATTTGGGGGTGGGGTGGGCTGGGGAGCGGCTCTCAAGTTCCTGGCCTAAACATAGCATTGCCTGAGGCAGGATGAAAAGCATCGTGGGGGTCAGATGAGCTCTTGGCCAGGCTGAGTTTGGGGTGCTTGTGGAAGGCCCCAGCGGAGGTTCCTGGCTGTAGATAAAGACTGAGAATGCGGCGAGACCAGCCAGGGTTTCAGCTGTAGAGGAGCTGCTGGGGAGAGAAACTTACCCCGAACACAGAAATGGCTCAGACATCCAGCCAGCCAGCTGAATGACAAATGAGCATGGCCGCTGTATGGCCATGTGCTGCCCACTCAGAGGGTCCTCAGGGGTGTCCAGGCTGCACCTCCTCAGGCTACCGCTTCTGGACAACTTGGAGGAGAAGCACTTGGGGCTTGAGGCTGGGGTGATGAGCGTTCTTAGAGGGGTGTTAGCCCTCTCCTCTGGTTCCCTGGCCTTGCACAGGGCTGCACCCTCCCTCTCCACCCCCCTGCAACACCACTATCCAGTCAGGGAGATGCTGGGCCCTGTGAGAACTCTCCTCCTGCCCTGAATCCCTGGGAATGCCCGCCAGGGAGGACTGGGCCCCTGGGGAGCTTTGCTTTCTTGCCTCAGAGGCTCTGCAGAGCCCAGCTGTCAGTAGGAGACAGGAGGGCAGCGTTCCCTGAGGCTTGGCACTATGGTGGAGGAAGCGCATTGGCTCCAGGAGCCTCTGCTCTGGCAAAGGAGGAGGTGAGGGTGGCAGCTGTGCCCAGTGGCAGATCACAGGTGAGTGTTGGGAGGTGTCACCCACAGCAGCCACGGAAAGAGAGAAATGCACCAGGCTGTGCCCGCACAGACGAGTGAAACCATGATGGGTAAAGGGACTCCGTCTCCCTGAGAACTCACTTGAGGCACGAGATTGACCACGGGGCCCTCTGTACTGAGGGATGTCATTTATTTATTCGTCATAGGTCCTGTGGACGTGCCATGTCACGGCAACATCTCTTCATTGTTTCGCTGTTTCCCCAGGGTTGTCTCTCTGGGGTTTGCTGCTGGGAAGGATCTTTACCTTGTTTCTAGGATGTCATCTTCGTGAAGGAGCGCTTTTTCTGTGATCTAGAATCAGTCACCAAACTCTCGGATCCTAGTCCAGGGAAGCGGGGCTCAAAACGTTTCTTCCAGGGTGGAACTCGGGACAGGCGCATCCCCGAGGCCAGCTCCCGGCCTCTGAGCTTCGACTCAGCCTTCAGTTTGCTGTCGTGATTAGTTGTGCCTTAGAGCGGTTTTTCGAGTCGGGCGTCACTAACACGCTGGCCTGCTAATTCTTTGTTGTCTGGGGCTGTCCTGCGTCCTGTAGGATATTTAGCCACATCCCTGGCTTGTAGATGTCAGTAGTGGCCCCGCCCTCTCAAGTTGTGACAACCACAAAAATGTCTTCAGACATGCCAAATACCTTCGGGGGAGGCCAAATCGCCTTCACTTGGGCGATACTGTTTTGGACAAAGGCCTCTGGTTAGACATGGGGTCTGGCTCTTTAACATAGGACACGTGGGACCCTTTGTCACACGAAAAAAGGGCAAAGGGCTGGCCGCATGGCTGGGAGCACCATTCTTAACAATGCAGTAGTCGCACTGACATATCTGCTGGGTGGACCAGATGCCAAAGCTCGGTACCCTCTTTGTTAAGGGCAAGGGAGGGGCCTTCAAGGTCTCAGGTGCAGCATCAGAAAACATTGAGTCAAAAGCCCAAAGTTTATATTCTTTGCAAGTTTCTTTCAGGCCCGCTGAAGTCTCCGATTGGTGCTAGCCTCCTTTCCGGTGTTACCTCGGTAACATGCCTTTGCCGATGTCCTTCCCACCCCTCATTTGTATCTCCCGTGTTAGCTCTTCTATCATGCCCCTTAGTATCATTCTGCCAGTGTTTACTGCAGAAATTACGAAATGCATCCTTACCCTATTACAGTCTACCTCAAATTAGTACTTTCAGCACATCCCGAACAATGGGAGACCTTTACAACAATTTAGATCCATTTATGCCTCTCCTGTTTTGTTTTGTTTTTTTCCTTCTTGTTGTTACAGACTTTACTCCTATGCAGTCAACGGTTTTTTATGCTCACCCTTGGAGGTGCACTGTGTTTCCTGCTATGCTTTCTTCCTCCCATCTGGGGTCGTTTTGCACACAGTTCCTGTACGACTTTTAACACGGAGAGAGCAGGCCGCAGGCGAAGAGCCTTTCTCGGACATTGAAATCTGAATTTAGTGAGCGCGTTTTTGTTTTTGTTGTGGTTATTGCGGTTCTTTGCTATTTTATGGGGCGGGGGGAGCAATAGTGTTCTTCTCGTTCAATTTATCACAGGAATCCATTGGGCTGATATAAAGAACATTATTAAGCAAATAACCATCCGATGACACAAACCCAAACCGGAGGAGGTGGCACTCGCTGCGGCAGCACGCGTACCAACACTGAGAAGGTGGGGTCAAGATTTTCAAGGCGTGGCAGTGAGAGCTCTCGCGAGATGAGGTGTGAGAGCGGAGAAGAAAGGGGGCCTTCGTCAAGAGGCGGCTGGGTCATTGGGAGCAAGCGCCAGGGCTTGTGGCTGCAGGCACCCGAAAGGGGGGATTATCTTCGCAAAAGGAAAGCTTCAGGTATTCCTATAGCTTTAGATTATTTATAGTTAAATGGTAACTGCTGTTTAGGCTGTAACCGCCGTGTTGGTGATGTGCTAAAGATCCTATATTGCCCTGGCTGGTGTGGCTCAGTGGATTGAATGCCGGCCTGCGAACCGAAGGGTTGCTGGTTCGATTCCCAGTCAGGGCGCATGCCTGCGTTGTGGGCCAGGTCAGGTCTCCATTAGGGGGTATGTGAGAGGCAGCCATATGTTGATGTTTCTCTCCCTCTCTTTCTCCCTCCCTTGCCCTCTGTCTAAAATAAGTAAATAAAATATTTTAAAAAAGATTTCTGTACTAACCAGAGGTGGTGGTTGTTATTATCTATTTCTCCATTTTTCTTTAATTACAAACTTTCCCATAGTGGCCAGCTTTATTTATTTACTCACCCCCAAAATGGTTACTGGGTATCTAATCTGTCCCCTGGCCCTAGTCCTTTCTTACTAAGTGATGTGGGGCACAAATTTCATCCCACACGCTGAGCCTTGCGTTATCCGTCCATTAAATGGGAACGTTAGTAGTGCTTCGCTCCTGGGGTCACTGACTCCATGAGTAAGTTCCTCCCTCCAACTCGAGGGCCGGGGCAGGAAGGATGCAGTTCTGCAGAGGAAGGAAGGATGGGGAGTGCTGGCAGCCAAAACACGTGTCCCTGCAACCCCAAATGTGCTTATTAATGCGAGGGCTCATGACATACTTTTCTGGAACATGCTGTCATCTGTTATCACCTTACAATACAATCACTCAGGCTGCCACTGCCTCTGCGCAGGGATGGGCCGCGGAACACGGGTGGCTCCTGAGGACTGAGGCTGTGTTCGTCCATGAAGGGTGTCATACATCATCATTTTTAGCACCAGAAACGTCCTCGGGTCAGCCCGGAAAGTGCTCTCAATCCTTTGAACCAATCCATCAGCTTGGGTCAAAATGCCCTCCTTCAGAGTCAGCCCCAGCTTTAAATGCTAATTTAGAATTTTGGGTTTTCATCATTCTGTTTGCTGCCGTTTCATTCCAGATTCTTCCTTCTCTCTCAGTTATTGGAGGAGAAGCCAGAACCCTGCCGTGAGAGCCAAACCTCTGGGGAGTGAGACCTGGGAACTGTCACTGGGGTGGCTCCCTGGGCAGCCAGTGCCCCGCACGGAAATGGCCCCTGGCAGCGCGTTGTGGGCCCGGAGAAGACAGATACTGGCTGGTGGGTGGGCGTGAGGCTGGGTGGCCTGCGCCCGGAGAAGGAAGATGGCCCCTGAAATGGGGAAATGGTGTGGGACTCTTTGTCTCTTTCGAGTTGCTCCTTCAGATCCCACATCATTGTCCTTGCAGTGAGGCCTTCTCGGCTGAGTGGCCAGTTGTTCTGAGAGGTAATGGTGCTCCAAGCAGAGACAATCCACACAAGGGTTACTTATGAATGGCGATGACAAGAGGAGCGAGTGTTCGGAGATACAAATCCATCCCCCTGGGGGCTGGCTGTCCATCTGGCAGGGAGGGATGCAGAGACCCGGTGGTACAGGCTCCCGTGGCTCCTCCCAGTGCACGTCCCCTATGGTAAATGACCAGGGGACCTTTGTCTCCTCCACGAGACAGAGAGGAAATGGAGCTGCCAAGCCATATGAGGCTCCCACTGGAGATTTGGAGGGAGATGAATGGTGCTTAAGGAGCAAGAAGACCGTGAAATCAAACCATTAGAAAACAATTTCAGGACCAGTCAACTTCCTTCACCTTCTTTTTGCTGTGATAAAGCCCCCAAAGTCATCGGCTTCTTTGATCTTGCTCCAGTTGGTATGTTGAGTTCCTCACTACGAAGGTGCTTCTTGCACTGGGGGAAGTGCTGCCCCTGGGGGAGAATGGGGGAAGAAGAGGCTCCCCGTTCTTCCCCGCCATCTTCTCCAGTGATTTTTTAGCCTTGGGGACAAAGCTGGGATTCTTGGGGCCGATGTCACCAAGGTTGCCTGCAGGCATGCCCAGGAGAGAGACAGGCTCACGGGGCTTCCTTTTCACTCATTTTCACGAAGTTCTTTCATTTGATCTGAGCTGTCTGTCACTTTATGTCCCAGAAATGGAGGCCGGAATTAAGATCCAGCATGAACTTCGAGTCTAGTGGCAGTGGGTGTCCCCTAGGATGACACGAATTTCTCCTTCTGCCCCAAAGGCCCGCTTTCCAATTTTTTTAGCTTTTAATGTAAAAATCAATTTGAATTTTATAAATGATCGAGAAATGCCTTTTCCTTGTGAAAAATTAAATCAGAACACTTTGGCTAAGGTTAAAAGGTCCCGTGACCAATAGTGTTCCCCTCACCCCCAAAGAGGTAACAATGACCGCAGAAAGGTTCACGCCTCTCTAGTTCTTTTTCCCTCCTTAGCGCGCATGTTAGGTATTTATGTCCCTACAGGCAACACGCAGCATGTGCTTAAACGTCTTAACGCGATTCTGCTTTACATTCTCGTCTGCAACCTGGTTTTCCATTTGCCAGGAAATGCTCAGGCTGGACTCAGGGTCACTGTCTGGTTGTCCAGCTGGGAGGGCACGGGGGACTAAACACCATGTCCACTAGCTTAGCTCTCTAGTGTGCTTCCCCAGAGGGGACCACGTTTTCCAACGCACTCAAAGGTACGGGCTGTGCCCCAGTGGTTCCGATGGATCTTCTCTGCTCTCTTGTACGGCTTCCTAGTAGCCCCGAGTGTGGGTTATATTGCATTTCATGCGACCGTCCCCACGGTTGGATATTTGAGTTGTTCCTAGTTTCTGGTGATCATAGGCGATGCTGCCACGCACACCCTCGTCCACTCCCTATGGGTGCAGAGGCCAGTGTTTCTCCGGAGAAGTCGTGGGAGTGCCGCCTCGTGGGGATGCACATCTTAAATTCGAGCAGCCAATGCTAATGTGCCCCTGAAGGCCACTGTCGATATGCTTTCTCCCCAGTGGTGTTGAAGCGTGCCCATTGCCATCAGTTTCCCCAGCAGGCAATGCTGCTGGGCTTCGATTTTCCCTAATTGCCCTCTTCTCACTAGGCATCTGGTTGACCCTACTGCCCTGGACTTATTCCCTAACTCCTGTTTCACTCTGCTTCTGGCGTTTTCATGAACTTGACCTCCACCTTGGCTCTCTAGCCACCTGAGCTCCCTGCTGCTTGGTCTCTTTACTCTATCAAGATGTGTCTACTCCCATTCTGGCCTGAGTTCCAGGTGGCAAGTGGGCAGGAGAATAGCCCTACATCAACCTAGCTGCGTGTGTAGGGGTCAGTTGCTTGTCAGGGCCTCCGTTTCCCCACCCGCACCCTAAAGAAACTAGGTTACAGAAGACTCCAGGAATTTAGCTTGAGAGTTCTGGCCTGTAGTAGAACTTAAAAACAAAATCACTTTAAGAGGCATTCTTGCCCCCAT
>PVKM010041391.1:0-13131 GCA_004027735.1 Carollia perspicillata
TTTTTTTTTTTTTTTGAATTCTTGTTTCTTCCTTCTTTTCTGTTTGGTTGTTTCTTTCTTCCTTTTGGTCCACTCCATTGATTTGAGTCCCAGTTTCCTTCCCATTACTATTGTTTCCCTGTACATGTTCCTTTATTTCACTTAGCATAGCCTTCATTTGTTCATCTAATTTGGGACCAACTCTGTGAGCATCCTGATCACCAGTGCTTTGAACTGTGCATCTGATAGGTTGGCTACCTCTTCGTTGCTTAGTTTTATTTTTTTCTGGTACTTTGATCTATTCTTTCATTTGGGCCATTTTTTTTCTCTTGATGCACCTGTTACATAGTTAGGGGTGGAGCCTTAGGTGTTCACCTGTGTGGGGCAACCCAGTCCCTGGGTTGTGACACAGCGTGTGGGGGAGGGGTTCAAGAGGGAATAATGGCACTTGCTCTGCTCTCTGCTGGACCCCAGTCACTTCCCTCGCTTCCCCCACTTCCCTCAAGCAAACTGGGCCCTTCTGGTACTGATTTCCATGCGGAAGGGTTTGTGCATGTTCTAGGACCCTGTGGGTCTCATCAACAAACTCTCCTGTGAGGCTGGGAGTCTCTCCCAGTGCCTCAACCCCACAGGTGTTTTCAATCAGTGTTTTGAGGCTTTATTTCCCTAGGCTGGAACCCTGGGTTGTATGGTCTGTCTCACTTCCCAATTTCACCTGGTTTATCTGCACTCAAATGTAGGACTGCCTGGCCTGCCAGCTGCCTTGCGTGCCAAGCCCCTTCACAATCTGCTGCTTCTCTGCATCTATCCGCTGCCCCCATTCCTCCTGGGGTCCGCCAGCCACCACTTTGCCTGGAGTCCTCTCCACCCAGCTGCCCGACTCTGCCCCTTCTACCGGTCTGGAAGAATGCTGCTTCTTTAACTCCTTGGTTGTTAGATTTTCATACAGTTCAATTTTCTGTCAGTACTGGTTGTTTTTTTGTTTCTAAATTTGTGTTGTTCTTATTTTGGTTGTGTGAGGAGGCACAGTGTGTCTACCTATGCCTCCATCTTGGATGGAAGTCTCCTTCATACTATTTCTTAGCCAACAGTCTAAATACCAAAGCAATATCTAATTAAAAATTATTCTTGTTCTTTCACTGTCCATTTGTACTTGCAACATATTTTCCTTGATGAATTGTGTCAATATTAGTGATACTTATCACTGAAGTCATTACCGTTCATATGTTTAAGACATTTCATGGGGGATCAATCATTACACACAGGGATGGCTCTGCTGTCAGAATTGAATGAGATGTCCTAAAGTATGTCCTAATCAGAATTTACTTCCAAATAAGAAGACACTAAATAGCTTAAGACATTGACGGGAAAACCTTTCTTTTATGTACAAAATGTTATTTTAATTTGCTCTGGTGGGGAAAAAAGACAGCTTATGATCAGTCTAATTTACATCTTATGACTGATTTAAAAGAAAGTGTCACATTGATTTAGAAAGATAAGTAAATCTGCTTTCTTTAATCAGTAATGCATAGTTACAAAAATCCTCTTCTGAAAGTGACAAAGGGAAGCACTGTTTGGCCTGCATGTCCAGACTCTGCTGTCATTGTAAAGGCTAATAATCTAAAGTGGAAATAGAGTTAGCTCTGCACATGCAGTGATGGAAACAATTTGTGTACCAGCTATTTCAATTACAGGCTTGCAAACACAGCACACGAGTATAAAAGTAAAACTGATGCCAAATGTGAGTTAAAGTAGAATAAACAGAATTACAGCTGATCTTTGGGGATTAATTGTAATACTCCTGCAGAAAGATTGATGTGACTTATTCTTATTTAAAAGGAGAACATAGGTGACCTATGTTATGTTGATACCAGGATACTACCAGAAATCTTTTGTGATAATATCTGTGGTAGGAATGAATACCACAGGAGGAACTAATTTACAGGAAGAACTAATTAAATACATTAATATTTTATTTGTACTTTGGCATAACTGTATCAAGTTGGGTTTTCTTGACTATATTAATAATGAATAGAGATTAAAAAATAAGTTTTGGGTGTTGCTGTTGTTGTTTGTTTTTCCAGAGTGCAAAACACACATGGAAGGGAGATCGTATCTGTGGACGTGGGATAACTGCTCTGTGGACTCTACCTCTGTGGTAGACATATTCAGCCCTGGTCTGAAAGAGGGAGACACTGGGTTCGTCATTTCCACCCATCAGCAAAACAATCATGCTCTAACACAAAGACATGGATAGGTACCAGATTTTTTTTGAAAGTTCAAGAAACCTCCCTTCAGTGTTCATTCACAACCTCAGTTTTGGCGTTTTCAGGGTGCAGACTTCCTCAGCAAGCAGTACATACTTATAGGAGTGCTTTCTCTCTACTGTGAACAGCTTTCAGCCTCCCCACAGTAACCCATCTCCTGTCTATTTAATGCCTTCATCGACAGTCCAGGAAACTTTCCCAGTGGTGCCTGTTCATGTTATTTTGATCACCTTAGCATGTTTAAATCACCTACTTTCTAGGGTAAGTTGTGTATATGAGGGAGGACTACCTCCCAAAAACAATTTTTTTTAAATAAAAATTGTGCACTGATTCTTACATTTTTATACTTCAGTCACCTTCAAAGCACTCTCCATTGGATGCAATACACCTTTCAAGATGTTTTTTCCACTGCTCAAAACAGTTTCTGAACTTGTCGATTTTGATGCCTTTTATTGCTTCTGCCAGTTTTTGTTTCACTTCTTCCACATCAGCAGAACATTTCCCTTTGAGGACTTTTTTCATCCTGGGAAACAACAACAAAAATATCGCTTGGGGCAAGATTGTGTGAATAGGGAGGGTGGGGCACATGGGTCATGTCATTTTTTGGTCAAAAACTGCTGAACATTCATCCCAGTGTGGGCAGGTGTGCTGGTAAATCACCCAACATGAAATGAGCAAATGCTTTGAAAGAGTCTTCAACAAAATTTCACTGAAGCTGAATGCAGCTTCTCACAACAATGCCATCTGGTACACTGATACAGATGGGTTCCTAGCACACTCATCTAGCAGGGGAAGCCTGTACTACAGGGGGCCTGCCCTCCAGAAGATAATTCCAGTTTTCTATGGCGCCCCCTTATATGTGAGGTTTAAATTAAAAAAATGCCTGTAAAGTACTTCTGACTGAACTCATGGCATAATATGAATAGTCAGTAGTTACTGACTAGCATTATTATTATATCATTTATTTTTAAACCAATCTGTACTAGTTTGGGTGTTGCTTCATGATTCTCCATTTCCATCACACACCTCTTTTTTTGGTCCTCAACTCGAGTAAAAGAAATAAATGAAGATATACTGATTATCCTTAGTGAGAAGGTATACAGGTTATAGAATTATCGGAGCATAAGATTAAACTGACTTAGATTTGAATTCCATCCTTGTCACTTACTTGGACTTCCCTTTACCTCAGTTCTCTTACTGGGACTTGGATAAACAGATGTTTTCAGGAAATTGTAAGAATAAAAAATAATTAAAATAGTGTTTGGATGCAGAAGAGGCTTTTGTTGTCTCATTTAACGTAAATTGTTAGATAATGTGATTGAATTTTGAGGATCTGATGGCAGCTAAAATTGAATAAACAAATTGTTCACAGCATTTTGCAGGTAATTCCAGGATTTTGCTATTATAAAAGTCAAAGCATTCAGTTTGCACAAACAACTCAGAAAAATTATTATAGAGAAAAGAATTATTGTTCTTCTTGAAACTCAGACTACCATCCTGGAGAGAACAAGCAACATTTAATGTATTCAAAGTTTGGTTCAAAACTGTGTTTCTATAATGGTGTCTCCACCTGGTCTGGGATTGAAATTCCAGATACAACTGTCCCCATCACAAGCTTGAACACTTGGCAAATATTGAAGTATAATCTATCGTTGAAGAGCTTCATTTCCTTGTCTCTGAAATGGGTATGTTAATACCATCTGACAAGAGCATTGTGAAGATTGAATAAGAGAGCAAAAATAAACTCTTCTGGCACCTGACAGCTGAGAAATACATCTTTTTGCTCTTTTATTTCTTTTTTCCTTCCTTCTTTATCATCTCCTCTCCTGCCCTGAGTTCTCATTGCTTTATGTCCCATGATGCTGGAGTCATTGTCATGCTTTCACTCAGATAACCTCATGCAACTTCTAGCATAAGAAACAAAGAAAGCCTAAGAAATTACTGAGGTAAACAGTGCATTATTAGCTCATTTTGACAACCTAATTTGTCCAGGAATATAACTATTGATTCTTCTTTACTAGTTGCTTGTTACCCATGGGCACATATTGGGTGTGCATCAACTCCATTAAATCCCTGGAAATTTATCTCTGCTGTCATTTTGGGTTCCCTTTATATCCTATAGCTTTCCAAAAAGTAAACTATTATTTCCATTTTTCTTCTGTTTTAATACTTACAGAACTTCTTTTTTTTTGAGTTTTACCTTTTATTTTATTTTTTCATTACCGTTTAGTCCCCTTACACTCCCCCCTCATGGCAATCACCACACTGTTGTCCACACCCATGAACCATGTTTTCTTTTTACTCAATCCCTCCACCCTTATCCCTCCCCTTAGCTGTCAGCCTGCTCTGTATCTACGAGTCTGTCTCTATTTTGCTTGTCAGTTCAGTTTGTTCATTAGATTCCACACATGAATGAAATCATATGGTATTTGTCTTTCTCTGACTGGCTTATTTCACTTAGCATAATGCCCTCCAGCTCCATCCATACTGTTGCAAATGGTAAAATTTTCTTTGTTTATGGCTAAATAGTATTCCATTGTGTAAATGTCCCATAGTTGTTCTATTCATTCATCTGCTGATGGATACTTGGGCTGTTCCATATCTTGGTGATTTAATAGTTATGCTAATTGAAATTACTTCTTTGCTTTTTCTCTGATTATATCAAGTATCATCTGACTAGCTAATGAAATGGACTTTCTGAGAATGAGGAAGGTAAAGGGGGAAAAAAGGATGAGTAAGGTAAGAGTGAAAGCTTTAGCAGTAATAAAATTAGTAACATTAGAGTTCATTAATTAGTGATCAGGAAAATTTTGTCATGTGTTGCCATTAATTGGCCAACTAGAGTGATTAGGCTCACACACAATAAAACAGCAAAGAGAGGAAAAATCTATTGTTCCCGTCAGCTTCTGCTTGTTGTCACAACAATTTGCTCCTACTTTATGAGACAATATAATTTAGTGGTTGAATTTAAATGCCACTGATGTGAGATATGTAAAGCCTATTATACTTTTTTCATAAGTTTAGTATTACAGCATCATAAATTCCACAGTAAGAATGATTTAAGATAAGTGTAAAATTCATGCAAAGTACAGTAACTGTTTTAAACTCTGAAAAATTAAAGCAGATTGCTATGTCCTGGCACCTCTCTTTTTGTGGAATGTCAGAGCCAGCTTTCTTTTGATTCAGAGCTACTGTGCTCTAGAGAAAGCCTAATTAATTATCAGAACCATCAGCAAAGCAAGACGCTGACTTGCTGAAATTAGTGTTTTTTTTTCTTCACTTCTTAGCAAAGAACAGAACATCTGATAAAAAAATAAAATCCCACTTTTGTTAAAAAATAGTAAATTATGGAATGTCATAAAATTAATGATTGACTTTGACTGCTAAATACTGACCCATGTAAATGAATTGGAGTCTAGTTTTGCTATCTGATTCTAACGTGAAATGCATTCATATTCAGGAATCATTTCAAAACCAGTTTTTTTGATAATTGAATAAGGGTAATAAGATCAGTTTGTTTTTATTTACATAACTGCTAAATGTAAATAATAACATGTACACTTTTTACTTTTTCATTTTAACTTTGCACGTGAGACAAAGAAAACAGTGCTTTCTGTTATATCTTAGTGTTTGCTCAATTGGTACCATCCAACTTCTTGACTAACAGTATTTCCTGTTTGTGTCTTTTCAGAACAAACCCCTTGCCTATCAGTGCCACACACAAAAAAATCAGTAGCCATACGAGACCTTTCAAGAAGTCATTGTTACTGATCCATCCCTCAAATATGACTCACTTTAGCAATAAAATGATGCTGAAATTCACAGTTTCTTCTTAGTGTTTTAATAACTTTGGTGGGTTTAAACCTCTTTTTGAGATGACAGAATTGGCTTCTATACAAACACACACAAACACATATACACATCATCTTGATATCCACTTTCCATCAGTAGTTCACACTAAATTTTCCTGGCCACTCACCAACACCAAGTCCACCTTATCCAACTCATTTTCCCTGTTTTCTAGTTTGGGTTCAGGAAAGTGGGAGCAATTTTCATATCTGCTTTAGTGAACTATATCCAATTTATGGGCTAAGGAATGATTTTTATTTCTGATTTCTGGTATATGAGCCTTTCATACAATTAATTCTCAACTATATGGCTTGCAGGATTGGTCTTCTGATTGGAGATTCAGAACAGTTCTGATGTATAAAAATGTCTTCCCATTTTACTCACTGAAGTTTGACAGTCACCTCTAATCCCTTTATCTCTAAACCTCATCCTTTTAGCTTACTTAAATCTTACTTTACATTGAAATCCAAATACTCTTAGACTTCAAGGTTTTAGTCATTTTTCCTCAATCTGAATGAGCCAAAAGTAAGTTTTGATAAAGTGTAGGAAGGAAGAGAACTTTGGGTCATAAGGCTACTGTGGAGGGTATTACCATATTTTGCTGTGTATAATGTGCACTTTTTGCCCAAATTTTTGAGGGAAAAATAAGGATTTGTATATTACATGGGTAGTAACTGAAGTACCTTGTAACTGTTCTTGTGTTTTGTAATTATTTGTTACATAACATTTCTTGTACCATAATATGAACAAAAATAAAGGCTAAAATTCCTTTACAATACACAAAACAAATATGTAAACATAAATGAATAAAATTGAGTTAAAAATTTAAAATGAAAGATTTTTTCTGAAAGTTTGGGCCAAAAACATGGGTAAGCATTATACACAGCAAAATATGGTAAATAACACAGAGAACAGAAGAGTAAGTTGACTCACAGAGAAAAGTAGCTCAGAAAGTAGAGCTGGATGAAACAAGCATATCACAGTTTTGCCCAGGGTCTATTCTAGTTAATTAGAAATTAAAGTTCTGAAGATGACTGCTATCCCTGTGTAGAAGATTGCCTGCAACACATAACTTATGAATGCTCTGCACCTCCTGCATTTTCCAGAGTGTATACTGGGATTCAAACAGGGCAAGGACCACACAGATTCCCACATGGTCTCATCCATGCATCATTTGAAAGCCTGTGCACTTTGAGCATCAGGAACTGAAATGTAGAAATATGATTTCTATGATTTTAAACTTCATGTTTCACAAATTTGAAACAATATTTTAAAACTAGGCTCTTTGAAAAGACCACAAAGAAGACTAAATTATTATTTATTATTATTATTATTATTATTTTCAACAAATATTTGTTCATTTTGTTGAAAATTTCACAAAGACATATATAATGGAAGAGCCTGCAGAGGTCATTTGCCTGGTGTATGAAACACCTGGGTTCTACTACAGCTCTGTGCTTAACCCATCATCCTTTGAACACTTATTTCATTAAAAAGATCATCACTTTACACAGGACTCTGTAAGGTAATGCATTCAATATTTATTTTTGAATACATTAATTTTTATTTTACTTATTGTTTTTTCCAATACCGTTTATCTCCCCTCTTCCTTCTTCTACCTCCACCCACTCCCTTGCCCCCACAATTACTGTTGTCTATGTCCATGAGTTCTCTCTCTCTCTCTCTCTCTCTCTCTCTCTCTAACAGACTCATAGCAGGCTGACAGCTCTTGGGGAAGGGGGTGGAGGGATCAAGCAAAAAAAGACTATAATATTATTCATTGCAAAGAAACTTAACACTTACTAATGTAATGTATTATGATTGTTCTTCTAAGTAAATATTTATATATTCCATCCTCTAGAATTTATATGTGATTTTGGTGTTAACCATAAAATCTCTTACAAATTTGTTGAAATTCTTTGCTACAAAAGTACATCCCTGTCTTAAATCACAGTTTCCATATTAGTGGCATCCACATTCCCCAGAAGGTTAATTTTCACTCTGGTAAGCTTCCAGTGAGCCGCTTCACTGAATCGTGGATGAAATACAAATTGCAGAGAACTTCCCATTTCTGTTCATAATTAAAAAAATTTCAACTAGAAGTGCAAAGTTTTCATCGAAGATTTCTGTAATTTGCTCTCTTCCTAAACCAACTTGCTTCTTATGTCAATGTTAAGTTTCTGGATTTAAATATCTGTGATTCACCACCAATGTGTTTTCTGTTAAAGATGTTCTCTTCCTTCAGGATTATTAGTAGGAGAAGTGGTATTTCTGTGGGATGAAAAGAATATCTTCTCTACTGCTTAGCAGCCAGTACTTTAGGACTCCATCCTCAGTTGCACAATCAAAACCCTGGCCTGACGTCAATAGTGGGATTAAAATCTGCTTTCACTTCATCGTGATGAGAATATTTACATCAATTTCTCTTTGTTTTAGACATGGCATGTAGAATCCAGTGGGGGTGTGGCCCATGATTCTGCCTCACAGACCTGTTGCTTCCTACTTCTTTATTGATGCACCTTTTACCAGTTACCGGGGCCAGCTTTGTTTGCCCCTGTCAGTTCCCAACATGTCTATATTATGAAGCATAAAATTATTTCTTTGCTCAGTCTGTAAGTTATTTCACTCCCCTCCCCTCTGCTCAATACACTCTTATGTTCTGCTGCCTATTTATACTCAACATCTGTAAATAGTCCATTGGGTTTGTTTTTATGGTGGACTGGTTGTTGTCCAAGATTCTGTTGTTGATCTTGTCTGTTTAAGGATGACCTTTTGATGATGTTATAAAACCTCTCAAGAAAAGGAAAACAGATGTGCTCAACTAACCATCTACTAAAGACTTTGAAAAAATGCCAGTTGTTTCAAAACAGAATGGCTTGATAGAAAGGGCTGAAGCATATTACACTTGCACCTGCATGTTTTCAGCTCCCAGAACTAAAACTCAGCTCTGCAACATATAATCAGAAACAGAGAAAACTGAAAAGAAGCCAGTTATAAATTTTTTTTGCCAGACATTTGAACAATATTAGTGTAGGGACCTGGTACTTCTAATATTCACAAAAGATAGTGGCTGAGTAACAAATTCAGTAAAACAACCAATTCTTCCATGAAAGAAACAAGAATGATGCTACTGACAATTGATGGTCATGGACATGGAGTATCAGACCTGGAAGGAATACGGGAAGTGTTCTTTTTAAAAGGAGGAATGTGTGGTCTACAGTGGTGAAATGACTTGTTCAAGACAGAGACAGGACTAGGATGAGAGCAGTGGCCTTCTGCCTCCCTATCCAGGACCTGAACTTATTCTTTGAATTTGTAGAGCGTGTACATACAGGGTGTCCAACCTGTGGCTCAGGATGGCTGTAAATGCAGCCCAACACAAAATCGTAGATTTACTTAAAACAAGAGATTTTTTTTGTGATTAAGTATCACAAGGTATTTAATGTGTGGCCCAAGACAACTCTTCTTCTTCCAGTGTGGCACACAGATGCCAAAAGGTTGGACACCACTGAATTGACACCACATGTACTGGATTTGTTTCCATTATTACTAATACAAGCAAACCCATGCTTTTACTGGTATTGTAGTATAAAATCAGCCCATTAAATTAAACTAGCCACTTTAATTAATCTAGTATTCCCAAACAGACAGAGCTTTGAAGGCTTTTTGTTTGTTTGTTTGTTTGTTTGTTTACTGGAAATGGGAACTAGATAGATAATGCATACATATTTCAAATTCAAAAATTAATAAATTTTTTGATTTTTGTGTTTTTATTGTCTAATTATATATGGTGACATAAAAGTAGAACACTTAGGTTATTAGTAGTTAGTTAGATATATCTGTAGTATTTACTTATTTTTTGTAAATATCTTCCTTTATATGCCTCTAAAGTTTTAAAGATAATAAATGGGCATAGAAATATTATGCATTATCAAGCCAACCCTGATAATCTTTTTTAAGTGCCCTAAATTATGTAAAGGTTGAAAGTGCCATTGTTCTATCTATTCTATAGAATGTGGTTCATGTTTAGCTATGAAATAATGGCACACTATTCTCCCACACAGTCTTGCATTAAAAATTCACTTTCCCATGATGTATTGTCTTTTCACAAAGATTTATTTCCAAGAGTTTGCTTTTTTCAGTTTTGATCACTCTTCACCATTATTCCCATGCATGTTCTAGTTAAGGGTGCTTGACTCTGTTGCCAAGCAACCCTGTAATCTTTCTGGGGCACGATGATGAACTAATAATTATTTTAAATATGCTTGTTTGTATGTGATCTCTTTAATAATATCCTTGTATTTTTTTGTCCAGCGGTTTTATTCTAAGAAGCTGTATGAGAGGGTTCTTCATTTTAATATATGGTTCTATAGGGTATATATAAGTGGTAGAATGGTGTTTTCCAGAAGACTTGAAAGAATGCCAGCAGGGCACTGGAAAAATATAGGCCTTACTTCCTCTCAGTATGCTTCTTTTTTTTTTTTTTTTCTGGTAACGGGTAAAATTACTCAGGTGGAAAGTCAAGGAAATCACCAAAAGATTTCACAGAAGTGTAAAAAAACAAAGATAGTCTTTTGCTGACTAATTTTTTCTCACATCAGATTCTTGAGAAAAATTGTCAAGCCATATTATTTTGAAAAATGTTTCATATAAGCTTAACAAGGATGTTTCCATTTTATCAGGCTTTCAGATAAACTAAATTGTTAATTGGGTTCTCTCTCCCTGCTTGTTCTTGTCTCAGACGTTGCTCCCCAGTTCAAGAATACCCTCCTCTTTTAAACAGTTTCTTTAACCAGAAGGGACTGGCACCAGAGGTTTTAATATTTCCTGTGGATATATAGGGACATAAGGGGATTACCAGACATCTTTTGCAGATAGAGTTAATGGCATTCCCAAACTGTATCTGAAAAAAACAAAAAGGTTGATTTTTGAAGCAGGCTTTTTACGTGATAATGGAATCAAATAAACAAACATATTTCTTAAGCATCACAATGTCCTAAGGTCATGAGAAGAGCCCCACTAATGTCATCTCCATATCCATCTAATGTGTAGCTGATGATGGTGTCAAGAGACATTACATCTTTGTGGTAATACCACCATCAAAAGTTTTAGAAGGTATCCCCAAACATTGCCTGCCTGCTTTATAGCCTTCCTTATTTCTAGCATTTAAAAATACATCTAGTCCTGGCTGGTGTAGCTCATTAGATTGAGTGCCAGCCTGCAAACCAAAGGGTCGCCAGTTGGATTCCCTGTCAGGGCACATGCCTGAGTTGCAGGCCAGATCCCCAGAAGGGGGATCGGACTGTGAGAGGCAACCACACATTGATGTTTCTCTCCCCCTCTGCCTCCTTCTCTTTCCCTCTCTCTAAAAATAAATAAATAAAATCTTTAAAAAAAATAAAGGAATCTTAAAAGTACATCTAATATTCTGTCAATTTTATTTGTATTTTGAGGGTGATCCCTTCTTAGGGGTATCATCTAATACACAAAGTTAAAAGTTTGCATTATTTTTCTTTTTCTCTCAAACTATTACAGTTTAAGTTTAAGGCAGCCAAGTTTAATGGCTTTATAACTTCAGGCCTTAAAGGTGAGAGTTGAAATCTTGGCTCACTGTTTTATATGTATATGGCCCCTTAGGTGTCAGTTTCCTTACTTACAAAGTGGGGTTTGCAATGCTTTCCTCACAGATAAAGGATCCAGTCTGATATGCTAACATGGTGTCTACAATATAGCATGTAGTGTATATTAAATGTGAGCCCCCTTCCTGGGGTGTGCCCCCTTTTAGTTTTCCAAGATTTACTAGTAAATTTGTACATTGTAGGAATTCCTGGCCTTAAATCATATTCCCTTACAACCTTCAGTTTATCAAAATAAAGGCTCTTAATACTTTTGTAATTCCCACATTCTTATTTCCCATGTCACCACCTTTGTCTGAGTTTATTTTAGAGTTCAGCTGATTTTATCAGGAGATGATTAAGGTACTGTGAGGTCAGGGCCATTATAGTAGGTCCTGGGGTTAAAAATACTAACAGAATGGTTGTCCTCATGAAGCTTGTAGTCTAGTGTCCAAAAATTGCACTTTGACCAGATACATTTGTGACATTGGCATGCATGCCTGTGCCGCCATGAAAACAGTAAGTCAATTTTCTAAATCAAACTAGGGAGGATGGTAGATCAAAGGGTTACCTGTTATCATAGGCTTTTCTCTAGATTTGACAAACAGATCTGTATCTGTGTTCCAGGTTTGGATTAACCAAGTGGCCTTTAACTTCAGACAGATTTCTTCCTTATGATGAGCATGAGACCGCCCCTTACTTAGAGCATTTACTTTAGAAAACTTACAATCATAAATTGTTTCTCTGCCTCTTTGACATGTAAATCTTCTTCCAGCCTCTTGACAATTTTACAACCAAGGAGTGTTTTCCTTAAGGATCTGGGAGCCATCTGTTTGAAATGTACTAATCAAGAAAGATAGGACCCCTATTCTCTGTGGGAGGGTAAACCCAACTTCAGTAAGTGCCAGTAAGCAAACACAGGTGACCTAACCACACTGATCAATCTCCACTCCAGGACTATTCCACTAGCTCACTCCAGGGTTGAAACACTCCTCCAACTTTTGATTCAGTAGAACTGAGTCTAGTCTCTTTCTGCTATTGCAATCATCTTGAATAAACCTCCCTTTGCCTGTTTAATTCTCCTTTTTGACAGGATGTATCCAGGTTTCCTACAAGGGGGAGAAACTGATTTTTGCCCAATGTTTACTTACTTAGATCTAGCACTTGGCCAACTTTTGTAATTGCTGGTTAAAATAGGCCCATCATGCCAATGTCTATAAATATTTTCACTGGCTCTGAACTCTTTCAACAGAGCAACAGAGCAAAAAAAGGAAACCTCAGAGTCCATTCAGTATCTTGTAATTGTGCCTAGAATTATTTCTCAAAAAATATTTCTTTACACTTATTCACTAAATGTGACTGTCCCTCAAAGACACTGTGAATTGACTAAAGTATTCACTCTCCCTAGTAACTGTAGTCAT
>PVKM010041392.1:0-13143 GCA_004027735.1 Carollia perspicillata
TAAGGTCAAGTTCAAGGAGTTCATCATCACCAAGCCTTTATTATATGAAATGTTAAAGAGATTTATCTAAGAAAAAGAACATTAAAAAGATGGACAGTGAAAGGACAGCAAACTCACAGTTATTAATAACCACACCTAAAACAAAAGCAAACTAAGCAAACAGCTAGAACAGGAGCGAAGCCACAGAAATGGAGATCACATGGAGGGTTAGCAACAGGGGAGTGGGAGGAGGAGAGAGGGGGAGAAAGTACAAAGAATAAGTAGCATAGACGATGGGGAGAAAATAGACAGGGGGAGGGCAAGAGTAGTGTGGGAAATGTAGAAGCTAAAGAACTTATGACACATGGACATGAACTAAAGGGGAGGAATGTGGGGGGGGGAGAGGGTTTGCTGGGTGGAGGGGAATAAGGGGGGAAATGGGACAACTGTAATAGCATAATCAATAAAATATATTTAAAAAAAGAGAATGAAAAGAAAAAAAAAACACTCCATAACCTAGGAAGAGAAGGAAATGTCTGCAACATAATAAAAGCCATATATATGAAAAGCCTACAGTTAATACACTCAGTGGGGCAATACTTTTTCCCCCAAAGCTTTTCCTCTAAGACCAGGAACAAAGCTAGAATGTCTACTCCCAGCACTACTATTTAACCTTGTACTGGAAATTCTAGCAAGAGTAATTAGAAAAATAACAAAAATAAATAAAAGGCATATAATACAAATTGGAAAAGAAGTAAAAATATCTTGGTTTGCAAATAATATATTATAGGTTAAAAACCCTGAAGAGTCCACAAAGAACGTTAGAATTAGTAAACAAATTCAGCAAAGTTGCAGGATATCAAATCAGCAGTCAAATATCAACTGCATTTTTATATGCTAACAATGACCAATCCCTAAAGAAAATTAAGAAAACCCATTTATAGTACTGTCAAAAGGAACAGAACACTTAGGAATAAACTTAACCAAAATAGGTGAAGACTTGTACATTGAAAACTACAAAGCACTACTAAAAGAAATCTCAATACATGGACAGATATTTCATGCTTGTGTATTAAAAAAACTAATATAAAAATGCCTATAATATCAAAAGCAATCTGCAATGGAATTCCTATGAAAATGTCATTTTCATAGGAATGGCATTAGTTCCATGGCTTTTTTTGCACATATAGAAAAAAACACCTGAAATTCATATGAAATTCCAAGGGACAACCCCCCCATCCCCAAAAAGCCAAAACAATCTTAAAAAAAAACAAAACAAAACAAAACAAAACATGGTTGCCTCACACTACCAAATTTCAAAACATACTATTAAGAACAGTATTTAAGATGGGTGGTAGACAGATATATAGACCAATGAATAGACACCTAAATAAACCCTTGTATATATGGCCAAATGATTTGCAGGAAGGGTGTGAAGATTATGCAATAGGCAAAGGACAGTCTCTCTTTAACAAATATTGCTGGAAAAACTGGATATCGCCAGGGAAAAAAATGAAATTGGACTATTACCTTACACCATATACAAAAATTTTAACCAAAACTAAGTTAAAGAACTAAATGTGAGATTTAAATCCATTAGACTCCTAGAAGAACAGGAGGGAACAGATTCAGGACATTGGATTAATGACGATTTCTTGGATATAACATCAAAAGCACAGGAAAACATCAATGTTAGAAATGCAAACATTTCAAACTTAAAAACCTTTTACCAAAGGATACTATCAACAAATTAAAAAGACAATGTATGAAATGGGAGAACATATTTGCAAATCATCTGTCTGATAAAGGGTTAATAGTCAGAATATATAAGGAGCTTCTATAACTCTACAGCAAGCAGCCTGATTAACAATGGGCAAATGGCCCTGGCTGGTATATCTCAGTGGTTGAGTGCCAGCTTGCAAATCAAAGGGTCGCTGGTTTGATTCCCAGTCAGGGCACATGCCTGGGTTGTGGGCCAGGCCTCCAGTAGGGGATGCACAAGAGGAACCCCCTACTGTTTCTCTTCCTCTTTTTCTCTCTCCCTTCCCCTCTCTAAAAAAGAAAGAAAGAAAATATTTTAAAAAATGGGCTAAGGACTTGAATAGAAACTTCTCCAAAGACAAACAAATGGCCAATAAATACATGAAATGATGCTCAACATCACTAATCATTAGGTAAATGCAAATCGAATCCAAAATGAGATATTCTCTAACACCCATCAGAAAGGTCACTATCAAAAAAGAAAATAACAATTGTTGGAAAGGATGTCAAGAAGTTGAAACCCTGTGCACTCTAGGTGCAAACATACAATTGTGCATCTATTATGGAAAACTGTATGAAAGCTCCTCAAAAAATTAAAAGTAGAATTACCATATAATCCAAAAATTCTACTTCAGGGTAAATATCTAACCTAATTTAGAGCAGAATATTTTTTAAAAAAATATTTAGTACAATTTTTTCAATTAGTTTATTTTCAGTACTACTTTGTATTAGTTTCAGGTGTACAACATAGTAGTTAGACAATCACATACTTTACAAAGCGTTCCTCCAATATTTCTAGTACATACCTGGTACCATATAGTTATTACAATATCAATAACTATATTCCCTATGCCATACTTTACATCCCTGTGACTATTTTGTAAATATCAATTTGTGCTTCTTAACTCCATCACTTCTTTTATCCAGTCCCCCAATATCCCTCCTCTCTGGTAACCCAGTAAACTCTGAGTCTGTTTCAATATTGTTTCTTCATTTATGTTGTTCTTCAGATTCCACATATAAGTGAAATCATAGGTATTTGTCTTCCCTGACTTTTTGCACTGAGCATAATACCCTCTAGGTCCATCCATGCTGTTGCAAATGGTAAGATATTGTTCTTTTCTATGGCCGAGTAGTACTCCATTATATATATGTACTACTGTTGTTTTTTTATCTACTGGTCTACTGATGGACATTTGGCTTGCTTCCAAATCCTCACTATTATAAATAATGCTGCAATGAACATAGGAATGCATACATTCTTTTGAATTAGTGTTTTGAGTTTCTTTGGATACATACCCAGAAGTGGAATCACTGAGTCATAAGGCAGCTCCATTTTCAATTTCTTGAGGAAAGTTTATACTGTTTTACATAGTGGATGCACCAATCTACATTCCCACCAAGACTGCAGGAGAGCTTCCTTCTATCCACATCCTCACCAGCACTTGTTGTTTGCTGATGTATTGATGATGGCCACTCTGACAGGTGTGAGGTGATATCTTATTGTGTACCACAACTTTCTTATCCACTCATCTATTGATGGGCACTTGGGTTGCCTCCATATCTTGTCAAAGCAGGATCTTGAAGACTTACTTATACACGTGTGTTCATCACAGCATAATTCGCATAGCCAAGAGGTGGCAGCAACCCAAATGTCCATCAATAAATGAAGGGATAAGGGAAATGTGCTATTCGCATACAATAAAAAATTATGTAGCCTTAAAAATAAAAAACTCCTATCATATGCTACCCTGTGGATAAAGCCTGAAGACCTTATGTTAAGTAAAATAAGACAGTCACAAAAGGACAAATACTGTATGATCCCACTTATAGGAAGTGTCTCTCTAAAGCAATCAGTCATAAAAACAGAAAATAGAAAGGTATTTATGAAGGGCTGGAGGCAGGGGAGTTAGTGCCTAGCGGGTACAAAAAAGCTGCTTTTCCATATGAATGGCCAGTCTTGGCTCAAGCTGCACAACTTCCTAAATCCTCTCAAACGAGCAACAGCCAACCTCAGTGAGCCTTGGGCACAGCACTAGCAGCAATCAGCCTAGATTCACAGCTTGGCTTTGCCTGGGAATCTCCAAGCCCAGCACAAGGAGCAGCCATCTCAGATTGCTTTATAGCTCAGGCAAGGTGGCCCCAGGCAAAACACAGGTTCAGGAGGACCCTGGCCTGCACCACCCAGGAAACCACAGAGACTGTGCACCCAGGGGACAGCTACAGACCACACTGGGGCACTACCACCCTGCGCCTGCACAATTGATCCTCCATAAGGGCGGAGGTTGGTGGTCGGTAGTAATAGACAGTCCTTGCAACTGACTAGCCTGGGTAAACCACTCCCATTGATCTGCCAACAGCAATCATGGCTGGACTCCAAGAGGAGGGTGTACTCAGCCCACAGAGAGGGCTCACTTCAAGTACCCAGCTCGGGTGATAAAAGAGGCTGTGCCACTGGACCCTACAGGACAGCTACTACATTAGGCCATACTACCAAGACAGGGAGTCATAGCAGCTCTACCTAATACACAGAAACAAACATAGGGAGGCTGCTAAAATGAGACAAAGAAACATGGCCCAAATGAAAGAACAGAAGAAAACTCCAGAAAAAGAGCTAAACAAAATGGAAATAAGCAATCTATCAGATGCAGACTTCAAAATACTGGTTATCAGGATGTTCAAGGAACTTAGCAAGGACCTCAACAGAATAGATGTAGTCAGAAATGAAGGATACACTAATTGAAATAAAGAACAATTTACAGGGAAACAACAAGAGTGGATGAAGCCAAGAATCAAATCAATGATTTGGAACATAAGGGAGCAAGAAACAACCAATCAGAACAAGAAGAAGAAATAAAGAATCCAAAAGAATGAGAATAGTGCAAGCAGCCTCTGAGACAACTTCAAGTGGTCCAACATTCTCATCCCAAGGTGCCAGAAGGAGAATAGAAAGAACAAGAAATTGGAAATCTATTTGAAAAAAATAGTAAATGAAAATTTCCCTAATATGGTGAAGGGCATAGACATGCAAGCCCAGGAAGCACAGAGAGTCCCAAACAAGATGGATGCAAAGAGGCCCACTCCAAGACATACCAAAGTTAAAATGCCAAAAGTTAAAGATAAAAAGAGAATCTTAAAAGCAGCAAGAGAAAAGCAGTTAGTTACCTACAGGAGCGTTTGCATAAGACTGTCAGATGATGTCTCAAAAGAAACTCTGAAGGGAGTTTCAAAATATTTGCTTGAAGGGAGTGGCAAATATTCAAAGTCATGACAAGCAGGGACCTACAGCCAAGATTGCTCTACCCAGCAAAGATACCATTTAGAATGGAAGGGCAGATAAAGAGCTTCCCAGACAAGAAAAACTAAAGGAGTTCATCATCACCAAACGATTATTATATGAAATGTTAAAGGGACTTATTTAGAAGAACAGAGTCAGAAGCATGGATAGGAAGAACATTTTGATGGCTGCCAGATGGGAGGAGGTGTGGGGGAGTGGGTGAAGAGGCGAGGGGATTGAGAAGTACAAGTAGGTAGTTACAGAACAGACTTGAGGGTTTAAAGTACAGCATGGGAAATAGAGTAGCCAAAGAACTTACACGAACAATGGTGTGGGGACTGCCTGAGGGAGTTAGGGGTGCTGGGTGGAGGGCGGCAAAGGGGGAGAAATTGGGACAACTGTAATAGCATAATCCATAAAGTATAGTTTAAAAAATAAAAATACTAAAATAAAACTGTTGGCAACAAAAGTATTATTTGATGTAGACAAGTTTGAAATCTTACCGACAAGAATCTTAGGTAATAATAAACATTGATTAGTTTGAATAAAAACTAAAATACCTGAGATAGTAAAAAATAACAATAACTTTGGAACGCTTATACATTGCTGGTAAAATATAAAATGGTAAGGTGCTGTGCAAAACAATTTGTAGTTCATGAAAAAGTTAAACATAGAATTACTGTTATCACCTAGCAATTTTACTCCTAGGTGTATATACCCAAAAGAATTGAAAACAGGTGCTCAAACAAAAACTTGTATATGAAGTATTCATACCAGCAATATTCCTAATAACCAACAGATGAAAAAAAGCCAAATTTCCAAGAACTGGTCAGTGGATAAACAAACTGCGGTATAGCCACACAATGTAATGTTATTCAGCTGTAAAGACTAATGAAGAACTAACACATGCTATGACATGAATGACTCTCAAGAACATTAAATTAAATGAGAAGGCAGCCAAAAAAGGCCACTCAGTGTACTATTTCTTTTGTATAAAATATCTAAAATAGGTAAATCCATAGAGACGGAAAGAAGATTAGTGGTTGCCAGCGCCCGGGGGAGGGAGGAATGTGGCATGACTGCTTAATGGCTTATGGGGGTTCCTTTGGGGGTAATGAAAATGTTCTGGAACGAGACAGTGTTGATGGCTGCACAACACTGAGAATGTACTAAATAGCACTGAATTAACTGTCCATTTTTAAAAGGTGTGTTTTCACCCCAATAAAAAAGAATGGGCTACAAAAATTAATACCTTGATTTTTTCACTCTCTTTTCTAACTCGCTTTGCATTTTCAATAATGTAAACCGTTTTCTTGTTGACTTCATTGTCAGCTCTGTGTCTCAGCCAATCCTCATATCCCTAGAAGGATTAAAAAAAAAAAAAACCTATGTCAAGCTCAGATAATGAAGTCATTAATTTCTATAATCCCCTAAATGAGTTGCCAACAGATATTTATAATTACAGTATTTATTTCAATTCCTGATCCTAAAGAGATAACACAGCACATTTTTATAGAATAACTGTGACAGGCTTTCAAAATAACCCTTAAGTAAATACCTTTATTGTATTAAAAGATCCCTCATTCTATATTTTAACTATTAATGAAAACAGGCATTAGAGACTTAATATTTTCAACTGTGAAGGACAATGATCCATTCTTCTAATTCTACTCTTATTCAAGGTAATGTTAATTGTTTCCACTTTTGAATTTGAAGAAAATTTTTTCTGGATGGTATTTTCTTACAGACTTAATGACAAATATTATATTTTGCCATGTATAATGCGCTCCAGTGCATAATGTGGACCCATGTTTTTGTATGCATTATACACAGGATTATTATGCCCATTATTATACCCATGGTATGTAGTCATTATACCCATGTATATGCCCTGACTGGTGTGGCTCAGTGGATTAAGCACCAGCCTGAGAACCAAACGGTTGCTGGTTTAATTTCCAGTCACAGCACATCATGCCTGGGTTGTAGTCCAGGTCAGGCAGGTCCCCAGTAGGGGGCGTGCGAGAGGGAACCACACATTGATGTTTCTCTTTCTCCCTTCCCCTCTGTCTAAAATAAATAAATGAAATCTTTAAAAAAAAAAAAACGCATGTATAATCATTATTTTTACCATATCCTTATTTTTCACTCAAAAATTTGGGCATATTTGGGCATAAAAGCACACATTATACAAGGCAAAATACGGTATCCTTCTGTAGTAGACTACTGGAATGATTATCTCTGAGGAAACTAAATTCTCCCAGGGACAGAATAGAAAAGGCAAGCTAGGATTATTTTGGCAGATAATCTGCGATTTGTTTTAGAGATCAACAGTGAAACTTCTACACTGACTTGGTGATAGAAGAATATAAATGGGTGTTCATTTTTTAGAATTAAAGGTAATCAGGGAAAAGTCTAATGGCTCATTTTTCTTTGGGCTTTTTGTCTGAAGTATATTTAAGGAAAAAGAACCAAGGAAGGAGGATGTTCATTTGTTTTGGAACAACCTCCTCTCCCTGTTTTTATATCACTTTCCTTTTTTTTCTTTATAATATGTCTGTACCTTTTCAGATATAACTGTTTAAAGAATCCTTTGATTGCTTCCCCCCTTTTTTCTCAATTTGTATATTCATTCCTATTCTGTCACTCTTTATGACAATGCGAGGCTATCACTTCAGTGAGAAAAGAAAGGCCCTAACATGAACTAGTACGAAGAATCAAATGAATCAGTAAGAGCTTTTGAAATCATACTGGCGATTTTGTGAAGTAGCAATTGTATGATATTAAAGAAAATAATCCTAACAGCCTAAGGGAAAGAACATTCCAAAAGTCTTCATTTAGCAACCAAGAACTCGATAAAATATTCTTGTAGTTTCTGTTAGGCAAGATAGAAGACCAGATAACCCCAAGAGGAAAGGAAACCTTGTTCCCAATGCTGTTAAGGAGACCTTTATTTCGGAAGTTGAGACACTGTTAAAAGCACTTTGATAAGTACTGTCTAAAAGGTACTATCATATAAAATGTTCAAAATACTTCAAAGACATTGTAACCACGCAGGAATTTCATTTCTTTAGTATATAACCTTTTTTCCTTTCTTTCCTTTTGATTCAAGCCGGCCTGGTCCAGTGCCCTGACTCACCTGCCTCTTTCTCTCTTGCTTAACCACTCCCTTAAGCATTAAGCCCTCAGGACAATGAGGTTCTGATCAGCATCAAATTATCTCAGGAACAAAGCATCAGATCTGTTGACCACAGAGACAGTTTCAGTCAAACTAGAGATAACATCTAGGCCTCAGCTGTGTTTCAGCTCCAGGCCCAGAAACGCAGCAAAACCAGACCATGCGATGCTATGGCTGCATCTGGACCGACTGCGAGGATCACCTACCGCTACCCTAGTGCTGACCACTCAGTAGAGGTCACAACCCTGACTCCCTTAGTCACCATGACTAATGATCTCTCCCCAATATAACCCGTCCCCTGGAAGCCATGGGGGAGCCAGGTCTTTGAGCATTAGCTCACCTGTGACTCTGGGCATGGGCTTCTATCTAAAAATAAACCCTTACCTTTCTTGCTGCAGGCAGGCAAATGGACACCTTTAGTGACTTTAGTCCCTTAATAACATCAGCATTACAAACTGGCAGTTGTCAGCTTTGACAAGAAACAGTAAAAGTCTCCTCTACCCACCATCCCATTTGGCATCCTCAGGAAAGACAAAACAATTAAAGTATTTATGCTCTTGAGTTCTCTGCTATAGACAAACAAACAAACAAAAAAGCCCACCAGAATGGAAATTTTTGTGACAGGCATACCGCAATGAAAAAATTAATGCACACTAAAAATTTGCCTCCCACTTCCTGACTAAGCTACACCTAACCTACTCTTTTTTTTGGAGTTACATTGCCACACACAAATATTGAGGAAGAAAGGAGCCAGAAAATTGAGCATGTACTTTACAATCATTTTAACAGGTTTTCAACAGGAACCAAATGTAAGTTAAATCCATCAGAGACAATGCCCACTCTCTATACATCTGAAAAAAAAAAGACCTTTGACAAAGAAATTTAAACCAGACAGGAATAAAATACAAGCAAAATTGTAAAGAAGAAATTTACCTGCTTGATGGCTGTAACAGTTATAACAAAGAAAAGTGGAAGTCCACTGGTAACTGGGCTAGTTGGTGTGTCTACTGTGACCTAAGTAGAGACATTAAATTGAAAGTAAAATGAAAATAAGCTAATAACTTATATGTTGCACTTACTTGCTGCAAAAATTTCAGCCAGAATGCAGACAATACACATTCTGGTAGCAAGATGAATGTTAACTTTCATTAAACCAAAAGCAATCCACACAGCAGTTAGTTTATGAAAATAGTTCTACATCAGGCTGAGTTTTCATCCCAGCTTGGATTAATCCCTCTACTGAAATACACCCATTCATTTACCATCTACTTTTTTCAGCACCACCCTGTCAGCCCCTGCGCTATTATCAGCCAGGCTCTAGAGATGCTGCTTTAAACAGATAGAGAAAATTCCCTGACCTCATATAGCTGTAGGCTTAAAGGGAAAACCAGGCACTAAACAAATGATTCACTGAGATCTGAAGAATAAACAGAAGTTAACCGGATGAAAGGGGGTTTCCTTTCCAGAAACAGTAAACAGTGTATACAACATTCCTACGGTGGGAGGGAGTGTGGCACACGTTAAGGAAATAAAGGAAGCTAGTAGCAAAACAGTGTGGTATGAAATGGGGCTAGAGAGGGAGATGGGCTAGACCAAGCAGACTCACTACACTGGAATTCATTCTTTTTAGAAATTAATTAGTTTGTTTATTTATTTATTTATTTATTTATTTATTGACAGAGGGGAAGGGAGAGAGAGTAGGAGAGAAACATCAACGTGTGGTTGCCTTTCTCACACCCTGTACTGGGGACCTGGCCTTCAACCCAGGCCTGTGCCCTGACTGGGAATCAAACCATCGATCCTTTGGTTCTCAGGCCAGTGCTCAAACCACTGAGCCACACCAGCCAGGGCTAAAATTCATTCTTTACCCCACCAACAGTGGAAAATAATTGAAGCTTCTAAGCAGGGAGCGGTCACATGAAGAGAACTACATTTTGAAAAGATTCTCACTGCTTTGTGGAAAAGAAAAGATAATGAGAGTGGAGGCAGGGGGTCTATTTAGGAGGCTACTGCTCTGATCTAAATAAAAGATGATGGCTTGGATGAGGGGAGTAGCAGCAGACATAGAAATATGTCCCAGAGATTTTTAGGAGACAAAAATGGCAAGAATTTCTCATGGGGGTGATTAAAAATGTCTTCCAAGCATCTGGTTAACATAGCTGGTGGGTGTTGTCATCGGTCACTGAAATAGGAGAGAGTAAAAGAGAACTAGAGTTCGTTTGAGGGACAGAGGACCATGAGCTCCGTCTGCCCTCACAATTCATTGACTCTCATCTCTAACCCCCATCCAGTCCTGCCCCTGCCACACGCGCTATGTTGCAGACGTAGGCTTTCACATGGCTCTGTGCCCTTCATGCACAGACTGAAATACCACTAACAGTCTCTAATCCTTCAAGGCTTAGTTCAGAAATCACCTACTCTTTGAAGCTTTTTCTAGCTCCTCTTGGGCAGAAAAAAATCACAACTTCCACCATCTCCCCACAGCATTTTGCTCATGCTATTTTTATGACTTTTACTACATTAAATTAAGTGAATACATAACTGTTTGTTGCAATACCCTAAATTCATTAAGGATAGAAAAGCCGTATCTTGATCTTCATTGCATCTGCTAAAGTCTTTGTCGTCTGGACTACTGAATGGGATTTAACAGGTGCTTGGTACACGCCCACTGAATTGAACTGAAATCGCTGCACGCCAAGTGGAATGACTCTTCTGAATATAATCCTCTATGCGGTTTATTTCATACTGTTCTGTAAGACATCTTACCATGAATGGAGAGGAGCTCCTTTTCAAATGCCCCATCATTCAAGATTGAAATTGGCTCTTTCCCATATCACAACCCAGATTGGTTTTAAGAAGTAGGGCTAAATTCAATTACAGCATCATTTACTCAAAGACTTAAAGTGAATAAACAGAAGCACTTAACATCAACAAGGCATTTGAGCGATTGCACTGGATGTTTCTCCTTCATTAAAAAAAAAATGAAGTGAGAAAAAAAAGTACTTTCAATGTACTAAAATTTTCAGGAGGTGATTTTGGTTAAGGGAAAGATTTTAATAGCTTATAGACTTAAAAATGGAAGATGCAATTTAAAACAACCAAATACCAGGCTTTCCCCCTTAAAGTAAATGAATGAAGAACAAAACTGATAATCAGAAAGATAAGTGATAAATTTTCAATTAGGCTGAAACTAGTACTTAAAAAAGGAAACTAGTAACCTATTTTCAATTTAATATACACTGTTGTGTTAACAGTATCCAGTACATGTCCTTCTGGCATGAACAAAGATATAAAATCCATGCAAGTTTTTTTAAAGAGTCTCAACAAGTTTTCTAGTAAAAAATGCTACTTTAGGAATATATAAAATAATATCAATTTTAAAATGCAATTAATATTACAACTTTTAGAAGTATTATTATAATAAGCCCTGAAGCATCTTTTTAATCGCAGGGCATTTTAAGACTAGAAATCACTTCCAGCCAAGATGGAGGCATAGGTAGACACACACTGGCTCCCAGCACAACCAAAAGGAGGACAACAACAAGCTTAAAAACAAAAACCAACCAGAACTGACAGAAAATCGAACTGTGTAGAAGTCTGACAACCAAGGAGTTAAATGAAGAGACATTCATCCAGACCTGCAAGAGGGGTGGAGACAGGCAGCTGAGGGGAGAGGAGTCGTGGCCAAGTGGTGGCTGGAGGACTGGGGCAGGCGAGGCAGCAGCTGGCAAAGCAAGTGGAAGTGGTCCTCCATTTGTGTGTGGATAAGCCGGGAGGAATAACTGGAGCGTAAGACAGACCCCTCAATCCAAGGTTCCAGTGCAAGGAAATAAAGCCTCAAAACCTCTGACTGAAAAAAACTGTGGGGGTTGAGGTGGCAGGAGGAACTTCAAGCCACACAGGAGAGTTTGTTGGAGAGACCCACAAGGTCCTCAAACATACACAAAACAAATTTCCTTCCCTGGAATCAACACCAGAAGGGCCCAAGTTGCTTGTGGGTAGCAGAAGAAGAGACTGAAAGCTGGCCAAGAGCCGAGCAAGTGGCATTGTTCCCTCTCAGACCCCTCCCCCACATACAGTGCCACAAAGCAGTAATGTGGGCTGCCCTGCCCTGGCAAATACCTAATGCTCCACCCCTTATTACATAATGGGCATGGCAAGACAAAAATATTTGGTCTAAACGAAAGAACAGATCAAAGCTCCAGAAAAAATACTACTAATCGACGAAGAGATAGCCAACCTATCAGATGCAGAGTTCAAAACACTGGGAATCGGGATGCTTACAGAATTGGTTGAGTATGGTCACAAAATAGAGGAAAAGGTAAAGGCTATGAAAAGTGAAATAAAGGAAAATGTACAAGGAAACAACAGTGAAGGGAGGGAAACCAGGACTCAAATCAATGGTGTGGAGAAGGAAGAAATCAACATTCAACCTGAACAGAATGAAGAAACACGAATGCAAACAAATGAGGAGAGGCTTAGGAACCTCTGGGACAACTTTAAACATCCCAACATCCGAATAATAGGGGTGCCAGAAGGAGAAGAGCAAGAAATTGAAAACTTATTCGAAAGCATAATGAAGGAGAACTTCCCCAATCTGGTAAAGGAAATAGACTTCCAGGAAGTCAGGGAAGCTCAGAGAGTCCCAAAGAAGGTGGACCCAAGGAAGCACACACCAAGGCACATCATAATTACATTCCCCAAGATTAAAGAGGAGGAGAGAATCTTCAAAGCAGCAAGAGGAAAGGAGACAGTTACCTACAAAGGAGTCCCCATGAGACTGTCAGCTGATTTGTCAAAAATAAACCTTGCAGGCAAGAGGGGGGTTGGAAAGAAGCATTCAAAGTCATGAAAGGCAAGGACCTATATCCAAGATTGCTCTATTCAGCAAAGCTTTCATTTAGAATGGAAGGGCAGATCAAGTGCTTCCCAGATAAGGTCAAGTTAAAGG
>PVKM010041393.1:0-13125 GCA_004027735.1 Carollia perspicillata
TGCATTATTATACCCAAATTTGAAAGGCAATCTGAATAAGTGAAATTAAAAATAAGTGCAACATATGGTGCACATATTGCGTTATCTTGTGATTTTTTAGGGATATAAGGTATTTAAAAGCTCCTGTCTTTTTTATTCCTTTGAATTCAAGTACTACATTAATCTTATTAACATAGATTTCCCTACAGGTTTTGCTTTAAAGGAGCTTTATGGACCAAGGTTCACTATAAAACCAGAACTGTTATTAGCATGTTGAAAACTATCTGTATCTTTTCATAATTTACTCAGTATACATTCCTATAGTATTAGCTCTTGGGATAACCTTTCAATAGGTTTCAATGAAGATAATTAACTTCAATAGCCACAAGAATAAGAAATTACAGTACTGGTGTTTCAAATAAAACAAGCATAAAATTACTTATATTTCAAATAGATTGTAGAAAAAAATGACATTCAATTTGAGTATTCTGAAGTATATGAAATAATCATGTCCTTGTTTGGGCCTATCTCTTATTCTAGTCTCATAAAAATATACAAACAAAGCTTCTTTGCAATGGCAAAGAAATAACAGATTTCCTTGAATCCTTGATTAAAAATTCTCAGTTTAGAAACAATAACCTGAGGCTATAAGAGAGAAGTTGGAAAGTGATTTTTCACTGGCTCCTTTTCCTTTCAGTCATTTCCTGCACATTTCACTTAGAGAGTCACATACTTTCACACCAATGTTCTTAATTTTTTTCCATTTATATATTTATATAGGTAGTTATTACAATTTTTAGGTTGGATTTCCCAAGGGGAGCAGAAAGAGTGGGTTTTAGTTGGAACAAATATAAATAATCTGATTTATGTAAAACTTTTCCAATATTTTATAGTTTTACTAAATTTCATGCAAAGAGTCTTTACTAGTGCATATATTATTATTCTGCAATTTTTATGCTGTCTCAAGTCAGCAACATAGGCATTAAAAATGTGATTAATGCAATCTTACATTATTTTTAACTTTAAGAATGCAAATATATTTATGTGAAACATAAATGGAATATATAAGATATCCATATTAAAGTAATTTTAAAATGATGATATTACAGAATAATGATAAATAAAAATAAGTCACAAAAGCTCATTTTAACCAATGAATCAATAAAGTGTCATACCAGAAAACAGGGCAAAATGACCACTACATGTTTGACATGAATGGAAGAAAATAATGTTTACCATTATGGATTTGACTACATTGTTGGCAGGTTTCCAAATTTATGTCAAAATTGCTGCCTTGATTAATCTAGCAGTACTCAAAAATACCCCTATTGCTACTATAATATAACATAAATGTGGTAATACTCTCCAGCACCCACCAACACATATGTATAATATAATGTAAATGTTTCATATGTATGCATATGTTAACATATAGAATATATTTACTTAATATATAAATCATTTTCTAGTGGTGTTCTATTTTGTTCAATTTGTTGGCTGGCCACTTATTTTTAAAATTAACTATGGCCAAAAACATCATAATTTACAAAATTTTCTTTGCTTTAAATAAATCGCTGAACAAAAGCAATGTTTATTGCTATTATGAGTGCATTCCCCTCGAAATAAAAGCTGTAAAATGTTTTGTTATTGTAGCGATGGTACAAATAAGTCAAGAAGGAATGTCATCACATGAATGAAAATGAAATAGTAGTTTCATTTTAAACTTTTAAAATTTAAGAGTATAATTTCACTATTAGTAATTGTATAATATATTTCACAAAAGTTATAAAAGAGTAAGTCTCCCTCAACGAAAATGAAAACAAAAAACCCCAACCCTCAGGATGCTGTCACTATAATAACAACACTATTAGCATCTTCATATTTTTGACACATGGCTTTTTCACCTGTTAGAATCATAACAGGACTATCTTTTTATATCTGTTTTTGTTTTTCATTTAATAATCATCAAAGTGATTTCTTGCTTCAGCATATGTTAGGTATATTAAGTAGCTTAATAGTTGAATCCCTTTCCTTTATAGCTTTCTGATTGAATTGTAATGAGTGATTCCTTCAATTTGACTCTGTGCAATGCATTTGCAGTTTCACAAAGTCAATAACATTGTACATCTCCTGAGATCAACCTCTCCCTTTGATGAATCAAAACATTAACTGCAGTAGAACAACTTTGCTTGAGCCCATTCTACCATAGGTTTCACAGGTTCAGCTTAGATCCTGAGATGCTTAGGCTCTTCCCAGAGTCAACTCCCCTCACTGTTCTCTGTATGCAGACAGAAACATGGATGCGACTCACTCTGCTAGCAGGTATGGACCTGAACTTCTCCCAAGGTTTTTGTTAGTTTCTGGTAAGTATCATGTATATTTTTTCTCATTTATTCTGATTATTAAGATATTTAGATCTGCCTCAACAAAGAATTAAAAAAAAAAAAACGTACGCTACCATCTTCCAAAAGAATTCATATAGGAAGGGTCATCAAGGAACATGTATAAAAAGTCATGGTAGGGGTGGGTGGAGCAGAGGAAAGTGGTGGTGGGAAAATGGAGATAATGGTAATTGAACAGCAATAAAATATATTAAGAAAAAGGAATTCATGTATGAATAACTGCCTAGAATACATTACAATTTGCTAATACTCCCTCAAACTGGTTTAGGTTATGGGTCTATTTTGTAACCTATTACCTCTGGGTTGATCAGGGTTCTCTCAGCAGAGCTGACAGATGATTGCCAGCACATTTGTTCAGCATTTAGTTATATCTAGGAGATTGCTCATTTCACCATACCAAAGAAAAATTACTATTGAGATACATGAGAACATGCTTGGACAAGGAGTGAGTTGGGTAGAATGAGAAGAAGCCAGACTGTTGGACTGGCAGCATCTCTGCCTGTTTCTGTCCAATAGTTTCTGCTTCCTTAAGCAAATAAACACAATCAAATCCTTAAAAAATAAATTTCCATTGAAAATAGGTTTTCACTTATTATTCAAAAACACTTACAGTTCTTAATCTATACATATTATTTTCTATATTATATATAGAAAATAAGTATAGATTAAAAACTGTAAAGGTCTCTGATGTTTCTATATTATGTATAGAAAATATTATGTTCTCAAGTAATCAAGTCAATAACACACAAAACAGTTGTCAGATTAAATACCAAGTGATTTTTGCAAGATACTCTGATAGCATGCATTTTACCAGAAGTTAACGAAATCTAGCTTGATCACTTTGTGGAGGTGGGGGGAGAAGATATCTTCAAGTTTCATAAGGTGAAAGTGCCAGAAGCTGGTAAATACTGAGTTATGTAAAATTGTGGAATTTCCTAAAAGAAAGTAGGAGTATCAAAGTGGCCAAACTTGGGCAGCCACTTTATGATTTTGTCTGAAACCCTTTAGTCTCTGACTTCTGCTTCTCTTTTCATGTTTGCCTTATTCTTCCCTCTTTGAAGATTATGTTTTACTGGGAATAAGTCTACCTCCCACCACCCCAACTGAGTGTTCATAATCTAAGATCAAGGGAGTACATGTGCAAAGTATAAAATAAAGGAGGCAAAAAGAAAAATGAGTTATCCAGGTAGTGCCTATCACTGTTTCTTAAAATAAATGTCATGTAATTGGTGACATTTTGTTAAATATTACCTTAGAGCTTGTTAAGCATTTTTTAAATGTTTTATCATTTATGCAATTACAGCTGCCCAAATTTTTCCCTCTGCATCCCCCACCCAACCCTCCGCCCACTTCCATAGTCAATCCCCACACCATTGTGCATTTCCACTCGTCTTTCTTACATGTTCTTTTACTGATCCCTTCACCTTTGTTAAGCATTTTAATGGCAATTTCAGTTTTGTCTTTCCAGTTCTGTACTAGATGCTCAATTTTAAGTAATGTTTAGGAACTCTTGTGAAATCAAGACATTATTTATCATCAAAAATTAAAATACAGTAATAATCCAAAGTTAAATGAGACATCTAATTTAAAAACAATTAATGACTGTAACAAACCGAAAGTAATTATCAAATGATAGCAAAAACAACTAGGGATATTACTCTATCTTTAGCTGGGCCTTATAAAATGACTGAATGAGCATTCTATATAAACTGGACAGCCCGAAAATGTGTGCAAATTTCAATATCTCAAATATTTAATATTTAATAATATTTAACAATATTATATTTCCAATTCATGAACCTGACATTTTGCATTTATTTTAGTATTTTTAATGTCTTTCAACAATGTGTTGCAGTTTTCAGTATATAAATCTTTCAAATCTTCCATTAAATTTATTCAAAATAATCATATTTAATGGTACTGTTTATTGACTTTTTAAAAATTATTTTAAGAATGTTACTTGCCAGCATAGAGGTACAACTCTTTTTGTAAATTAATCTTGGATTCTACAAACTTGCTGAACTCATACACAGTTCTAACAGGAGTTTTGTGGATCCATTAGGATATTTTTACACAGGCATACCTTGTTTTACGTGCCTCATTTTACCACATTTCACAGACCTGCATTTTTTACAAACTGAAGGTTTGTGGCAACCGAACATTGAGCAAGACTATTGGTGCCATTTTTAAAACATGCTCATATGGTAGAATTTTCAGCATTAAGTTCTTTTAAATTGAGGTATGTATATGATTTTTGAGATGTAATGCTATTGCATACTTTATAGACTACAATATATTATAAACCTAGAATTTATATGCATGGGGAAACCAAAATATTGTATGATCCCCTTCATTATGGCAATTTAGGACCAAACACAATGTCTCTGAGGTATTCCTGTATATAAAATCATGTCATGCGCATATATAGATAATTTTACTTCTTGTTTTCCATTCTGGATGACTTTTTTTCTTTCTTTCTTCTTCTTCTTCTTTTTTTTTTTTTTTGCCTAATTGATCTGGTTGGAACCTACAATGTAATATTATAGTGACAAGATCATCCATCCTATTTTTCCTAATATGAGGATAAACTCATTAATCATGTCACTATTAAAACTGCTGTTAGCTGTAGGATTTTTGTAGTTAGACTTTATTAAATTGATAAAGTCCCCTTCTGCGTCTAGTTTATTGATCATTTTAATAATGAAACAATGTTGAGTTTTGTCAAATGTCTTTTCTGCATTTATTGAGATATCAGATTCATTTTGTCTTTTTTCTGTTAACATTAGTTATTTTTAAATGTTAAACCAATTTTGCATTCCTCACATAAATCCCACTTGGTCATGCCATATAATCGTTTTTATATATTACCAGATCTGGTTTGCTAATACTGTGTTGAGGATTTTTGCATCCGTAGTCATAAGGGATAATGGTCTGTAGCATTCTTATAATATCCTTATCTGATTTTGGAAATAGGACAACGCAGGCCTAATAACGTGACTTGGAAACTGTTCTCTTCTAATGTTTTAAATAGTTTGTAAAGTGTTAGTATTACCCTCTTTAAATGTTTGGTGGAATTCACCAATGAAGCCATTGGTCCTAGGCTTTTCTTTGTGGAAAATTTAATTAGTCATTCAATAGCCTTAGTATTACAAGTATATTAAAATGGTCTCTTTCTGCCCTGGCTGCCGTAGCTCATTGGATTGAGCGTGAGCCTGCGAAGCAAACAATTGCGGTTCAATTCCCAGTCAGGGCACATGCCTGGGTTGCAGGCCAGTTCCCAGCAGGGGACGCATGAGAGGCAACCATACATTGATATTTCTCTCCCTCTCTCTTTCCCTTCCCCTCTAAAGATAAATAAATAAAATCTTAAAAAAATAAAAGAAATATTTAAATAAATAAATAAATAAAATGGTCTATTTCTCCCTTTTCAGTTATTTGAGTTTTTCTATAAATTACACATTTCATCTAACTTATATAATTTGTTGGCATACATAGCATTCCCTTATGTACCTTGTTATTTCTGTAACATTGGTAGTGATGTTCCCTCTTTATTTTCTAATTTTTATAATTTGAGCATTTTCTCTTTTTCCTTGGTCAAGTTAAATTTGTTGATTTTAATTTGTCTCAAAAAACCTACCTTTTAGTTTCATTGATTTGCTCTATTGATTATCTACTGTATCTTTCATTAATTTCCATTATTAAATTCTAACTTAGTTTAGTTTGCTATCCTTTTCCAATGACTTAATGTGAAAGGTCAGGCTATATATTCAGGATATTTCTTATATATTAATATAGATATTTACAACTATAACTTTTCTTCTGAGTACTGTTTTAGCTACATAACATAACTGTTTTTTCTGGTTTTATTTTTATTCATCCAAAAGTATGTTCTAATTTTCCTCGTGATGTCTTCTTGACTCATGGGTTATTTAGGACTGTGATTAAACTTTTTTGTTTGTGCATTTTCTAAATTTCATTAGAGTTATTGATGTCTAATTTAACTCCCTTTTATTCATTGAACATATTTTATACAACTTTAATCTTTTTGATTCAATGAAACTTGTTTTTTGACTGGCACATAACCTATTCTGGAAAGTGGTCCATGTTTGCTTGAGAAGATTCTTTATTCTGCTGCTGTTAGGTTATGTATGTTTAGTTTAGTTGGTTGATTGTGCTATTCAGATCTTGTATTTCCTTGTTGATCTTCTGCCTTTTTGTTCTACTCATTTTTAGAAAATGGTATATTGAAGTCTCCAACTATTATTGTTAAGTTGTCTATTTTTCCCTTGTATTCTATAAGTTTTCAGTGCTTGCTTTTTAATTTTTAGTTTTTGGACTATGTCATCCTACCACCTCTTGGCATCCGTTATTTCCAGTAAGTCAGCTATTCTTTTTGTTGAGGTTCCCTTTTATGTGATGAGTTGTTTTTCTCTTACTACTTTCAAAATTTTCTCTTTATATTTTGCTTTCAACATTCTGAATATGATGTACCTTATCATATTCAGAATGGGTGTGGATTGCTTTGCATTCATCCTACTTGAAATCTGTTTCACTTAATGAACATTTCCTCATTTTCATCAATATTTGGTAGCTTTTAGTCTTATTTTTTTGGGGGGGTAGAACTCACTCCTCACCTTCTGATACTCTGTTTCTGTGCATGTTAATAAAGTTGATATAACCTTGCTCATTTTTCTTCACCTTTCCCTTTCTCTTCTTCAAGTTACATACTCTGTCTTGCTGATTCTTTTATCTGCCATATCTTGAATCCCTCTAGTGAAGTTTGCATTTTATTTTTTACACTTTTAAACATTATATTTTCCATTTGGTTCTTTTCATTAGTTCCTATTTCTTTCTTTATATTTCCTGTTTTATAAGACATTGTCATTATACTTTAATTCTTAAAATATTGTTTCCTCTAGTTTTTTATATGTAAGTATAATAGCTGCCTTGAAGGCTCCATTCTTAAGTGCACCAGCTAGGCTCATTCAAAGGCAGTTTTATTATCTTATTTTTCCCTTGTGTATGTGTCACATTTTTCTGTTTTTCTTTTTTCTTTTGCATGTTTCATAATTTTTTAGCTAAAAACTTGACATTTTAGATAGTATTGAAACCCTGACTACTAATCCCAGGTGGCAGGTGAGTTGTTATTGTTGTTTACATCTTTCTTTGTTGGTTCAGTAAGTTGGTTGAACTAATTCTACAAATTCTATTGCTGTAGTGCACAACCTCTGATGTCTGTGCTGAAATTTTCCCCCTCATTTTACTTTCACTCTGGTTACCTAGGGGTCTTCCCCTGGGTCAGCAGAAACCACTTTTCATCAAAGGTTTTACTTTGGGCCCCTCTGTCAGATTTTTACACTGTATCAGGGAATATGTATCAGTTTATAGCTATCACACATCGTTGAGTCTATTTTCCACACATTCAGCCAGGAACTAGTAGCTTAGGGGTTCCCTCTTGATCACTCCTGAGAGGGTATAGCCTTGAGTATGCACACAGTTTTATAGTCTGCCAAACATGATTTTACTTTAAAGCCTGACTTCCTAAGAGTCATTCCCAGGTCAGAGTAGCTTATTGCTCAGTCTGTATTTGGCCAGAAGTTCTGTTTAAGCTCCTTGTAGCAGTGAAGCATCCACCCTATACTGAAATGTCTGTGTGTGACTTTCCATTCCTATCTGATTGTTCCTGAATGAGTGGAGCCTAATGCATATTCACAACCTTCCCAATCCCCCAAATCAGCTGTTATCACAGGAGGGCTCTTCATGCTACTACCTGGCTATCTATGTACTTGGCTCTCTCTATTAAACTTATGGCTGCTCTGCTATTTTACTTGATCTTGGACTTATCAGATTGCTTTTAATTGGTCTCTGTCAAGATCACCATTTTTTCTTGCAATGAAAACTCTTAAGATTTACTCTTAGTAACTCAAATATGCAATACAGTATTATCAAGTATAGTCACCATGTAGCACATTACATGCCCATGAGTTATTTCATAACTGCAAGTTTATAGCTTTTGACCTTTTTGACCCATTTTGTCCACCCTCCCACCTCTGACAACCACCAGTGCATTCTCTGTATCTGTAAGCTTATTTCTTTTTAACTCCGCATATAGGTGAGGTCACAGAATATTTGTCTGTCTCAGTGTGACTTATTTCATTAAGCATAATGCCTTCAAGCTCCATCCATGTTTGCACAACAGCAATATTTTATTCCTTTTTATGGCCGAGCAGTATTCTACTGTGATATATACACATACTCTTTATTCATTGGACATTTAAGTTGTTTCCATATTTTGGCTACTACAATCTATTGTTCTTGAAAATTTCCTTAGGCATGAATTTCTCATCTTATTCCAAATAAAGTCAGGGCCCTACAGTAGATCTACAGAACTTCTCATCTTATGACTTGTCTTTTTTCCTTGGGGCAGATTTCTCCCAGCATTGCACTGGTGCTGGGGATAGGGCCTTCATATATTCACTGAGTGTCTCTCTCACTCTATGAGGGGTGCAGGGCACAGGGTGGTTAGTCTATCCTGGTCTTCTCAGCTTGACCCTCTCCGTTTTGAACTCCTGCCCTATGTATGTGCTAGGGCAGGGGGATCAAGCCTCCAATATTCTTGCCCTTCTGTGCCTAGAATAGAGCTTCTGTGCTATAAGTGGAAGGTAGATGGAAGAAACAATTCATCCTCTTGACTAGATCTGCCAAGAAGAGAGCTTCAGAAACATGTACTGAGTGGGTAGAATGAGAAAGACTGGCAGCCTGCCCCCCCTGGGTAAAACTGTACCCCTACACTTGAAAATGCAAGAAGGAACCCCACCTTCTTGACTGCACATGCCCAGGGCATAGCTTCCCTAACATGGAGCTGAAGGAGTGGGAAGGATGGTGGAAAGTAGATCATGGCTTAAATGCCACAGTCTCTTGCTGTTTTGTCAAAAACTAAGTAGATTTTTTTCAATGAGTATGTCTTCATTTTCTTAATGTCCTTCAGGTAATTTCTGGAGACATTCAATAACTAGATGAAAAAACAAAAAATTTCATCAGTGAAATTGCTGCTTTCCTGGGAAAAGGATCTGCCAAATTCTTCCACAAGTCTTTCTTTCCCTAGGTGCAGTTTTTGTTTGTTTGTTTGTCTGTTTGTTTTTCCACTGCACTTGCATTTTTATTATTTTACTTGAATTCTGATCCTACCTTGAAAATTAAGAGTAGATATTATTACTGTAATGAGTATGTCTCTAAACAGATTCTTTCAGATAACTCAGTTTTTTTTAAGCAACAGTTTGTGCTCACAAAGAGAAAAAAGTATTCCACTTGTATTGGCAGAGTTTCATATTGATAATTTACTTTAGTGACTAACGCTATACACATAGGTTTTATCAGAACATGTCATCTATCTCTTCAGACAAAAAACACCCTTTGAATGAGGATAATATATTGTGCTGCATCCCTGAGTTTCTCTTCTTGGCGTTTTGGTAAATCTAATTATGAGATATATGCAGCAGTTGCTGACTCCTATTAATGAAAATGGGTGCATCAATGGCCTCCATTTTATTCATTCTAAAAAAACTAATACTCTATCTCTAAACAACACCCAAGCTATTTAAGCCTTCCTCTGCTGGCTAAGCATAAGAACTGTAAATTATCATAAATCCAAGCTCACTGATGTATATATGACAATAGAAGCAAATTATTAGTGTATGAATATTCTCACTTTACCACCCTCACTTTCTGCAAAAGAAGGTTTATAAAGGGGTTCTCTCAGGGAGGTTTGCATTTTAGTTTCAGGAGAAATTGTTGGACTGGTAGACAAAAGTATCTAAAGAAACAGAAGAAGTTTTGAGAGTAATTTTGAAGATATTAGTATAAAACCAGCTGCTTAAATGGGAGAGAGAGGACAAAGAATGAAGAGAGGAGGAGTTTAAAGTGTATCTGTGCTTCAAATATCCTCTTCATGAGTATATAAGGATCATATATAAAAAGCTTGAATTATCTTGATATTGCTCTTTGGTCATCAGAGTTTATTTAAGTAACCATAATTTTATTATTATTTTGAATCATTGTAATCACCGCTTTCAAAAGATTTCCAGCCCTGGCTGGTGTAGCTCAGTGGGTTGAGCATGGGCCTGTGAACCAAAGAATCACGGTTCGATTCACAGTCAGGGCACATGCCTGGGTTGCAGGCCAGTTCCCAGCAGGGGACCCATGAGAGGCAACCATACATTGATATTTCTCTCCCTCTCTCCTTTCCTTCCCCCTCTAAAGATAAATAAATAAAATCTTAAAATAAAAGATTTCCAAATATAAAATATTAGTGCAAACTGTTATCAATAACATGAGCCTAATTTTAAAAATTATATTCTAAGAAACACCTTAGTTCTACAATATTTTCCAGAGTACACTGATGCTGAAAATTGTCATGAGAAAATAATCAACCCTGTCTTCTCAGCATCTTAATACAACGTGTGCTGTTTTTATAGTCACCAAGTATTCAAGCAGAAGAGCAATGGCAATGTTCCAATGCCAAACACATTCAAGTCCAGAAAAATTACTTTACAAAATTTTACGTGCAAACTGCTGGAGCTAAGACATGGCCAGTTGACTAATTATCTACCTTAACTGTACATAATAACTTTGCATTTAAAATGCACGTAATTATTTGAATAATATAGAGTATTCTCTGACTTTTATATATCATTCATAAAATTCTCAGTATAGGGACTCTGGGTGACAAGGGTGCCTTGATTGTATACTGTTAGGAAGGGAAGCATCTAAATTAAAATATTTCCTACAGCATGTAGATAAATATATTTCTGAATTAATATTTAAATGTGGATTTTTAATCTTGAGTTGGCAACATCTTTCTTTGTATACAGTGAACTTGTGGAGTTTAAATATATCAGGATAGTTGATGCTTTAGGTCAGCCTTGGTGTCGCTTCATTTATGTTTCCATTTTTATCTTTTATCTATGGGATTTACTACAGTGCACCTTGTGTATGTTTGTGTCAGTGTTGTGTGCATATATATTTGGAACATAACAGTACCTAGTACGTATTGAAGTGAATGAATAAATGGATGGATAAACACCTGAAAAATTATAACTAGGACTGTATTCTATTTACCTCTAGATCCAGAGTTACTGTATATACATTTATTTATTTCTAATTACACAAACACCTACCACTTGTTAGAATGATCTTCATGTCTCCTATTTTCTTCAGCCTACTTGTGGGAGTGTTCCTAGAAGGTAGCCATGGATTATGGGAAAGCAGCTAAAAAGGGAGTAGTTAACTAATATCATGAAGGGGAATGGTTCAGTATTTAGTACAGAATAAATATTCAGGGTTCAACCAGGAATACCGAAACCTCAGAAATAAAAGACAAGATCTATTCTGGGCTAATAATCTGAAGAAGCAGCCAGATCACCATGAGTAGTCAGCATTGCACACAAATGAAAGCCAAGGAGTTAAACAGCTTAGTAAAAAGAATTACATTTGGTCTTAGGGAGGAATTAAAAATGAAAGCTAAGATTTAGTTACATAGACAAGCAAAGGGCTTAGTTAACAGAACTTTTTGCCATGTATTTCTCATCTTAGAGAGACCATACTGTAGGATGAAACATGGGATTTGATAAGGCCTTCCTGAAATTGTGCTCACAGCATTTCAATCTTTTTTTACAAGATTTTATTTATTTATCTTTAGAGGAGAAGGGAAGGAGAGAGGGAGAGAAATATCAATGTATGGTTGCCTCTCGTGTGTCCCCTTCTGGGAACTGGCCTGCAACCCAGGTATGTGCCCTGACTGGGAATTGAACTGTGATTCTTTGGTTCACAGGTCCATGCTCAATCCACTGAGCTACATCAGCCAGGTTGCATTTCAATCTTTTGTGTTGAGTTCTAGAAACAAAATAATGCTTTTAGAATGTTTAGTACCATGGGATTTAGAATTTTAGCCATTTAAATAAAATCTTTATAAAACTCTACAAACTTGAAAAACCAAACAGAAAACAATCTAATTTTAAAACTGTATGAGTTCTAATTGTTTTGGAGTAAGGGAAAAATTGATATGGATTTCTTCTCACATCAGCTCCTCTGATTTTGGCTATGAAACAATTTATTAAGTATAACATGAAGATATATTAAATTTAAAAAGTGCATGTCCATTAGCATAAACCATTTTCTTCTTGTTTATTATTTTTTTTCAGTTTTCCTGCAGTGTTGGCCAAAAGTAATAAGAAGGCAGTTTTTAAGCCCACTTCTTCCAGAAGTGAATTTAATTTTTCTCTTAAAATTCTGGCAGATATCCTTTATGGTTCCACTTTAGAACTAGAAGTAATGACTATAATATAATCAAAGCAAATTTGTAACTTCTAAAAAATAACCAATTTACAATAATTTTATGCTATAACTGCATTTAATGACACTTAAAGACAAAACTTGCACTACATAGTTATCTAATTTCTCATTAAATATGCAGCTAACTATTAGCTTACTCTTTAATCAATGTCAGGATCTAATAGGTCAAAAGAAGTGCACACAGTTTGTTGTTCAAACTCAGATCACAGTGTAGAGTTAATCAGTGTAAGGAGTTACCAGATGATTGTTTTCTATGTTCAGTCTTCTGCAAGAAAGTCAAGGAATGCATGATGCAACGTAAAAAAATAAAATAAAATCTCAAAAATCTATCCACGTAATAGGAACACTTCTTTTTTATTTTTAAGTAAGACTGAGTAAAAAACAAAGGTTAATA
>PVKM010041394.1:0-13152 GCA_004027735.1 Carollia perspicillata
TTTTAAAACTTAAAAATATATCTTTATAGTTTTTCACTTAGAGATACTTTTTATGGTATGTCTAGGTGTAGATCTCTAAGTTTATCCTGCTGTGAATTCATGAGCTTCTTGCATGTATAAATCAATGTTTTTATGTTTTTTAACATTTTTATGCTCTTTTGTCTCCCTACTCTTCTTTTGAGATATCCATGAGTATGATGATATGTTTAATGATGTTCCACAGGTCTCTAAGACTAATTTTTCTTTCTTTCTTTATTTCCATTGTCTAAGTGGACAATCTTAATTAACCCATTTTAAAGTTCACTAATTTTGTTAACTGCTGAAATCTTCTGTTGACCTCTTGTAAGACTAAAAAGTACTCTAGTAAATTATTTTAGTCCCTGATCTTTTCATATTTAGAATTTCCATTTGGTCCTTTTATATAATTTATATATTTTATTGATATTCTATATTTAATGAGAAATCACTCCCCTACTTTCAGTTAGTTTTTCACATGTGGTTTGCTTTAGATCTATGATCATATTTTAAAGAGCTGATTTAAAGTCTTTGTCTAGTAAGTCCAACATCCAAGCTTCAGCAAGGACAGTTTCTATTCATTGCTTTCTTTTTTTTTTTTATAGACCATACTGTCTTGTTTCTTTATATGCCTCACAGTTTTGTTAAAAACTGGAATTTCAAGTAATATAATGTGGTAACTGTGAAAATAAAATTATACCCCCATCCCCATAGCTTGTTATTCTTTTCTCTTTTTTATTATTGCTCAACTACAGTTTTCTGCCTTTCCCCCCAACCCCTCCCCACCAAAACAGCCCTTCATACCTTCCTCCCCTGTTTTCACCCCCCTTGTTATTGTCCGTGTGTCCTTTATAATTGTTCCTGCAAACCCTTCACCTTTTCCCCCATTATCCCCTCCCCTCTCCCCTCTGGTCACTGTCAGCCCATTCTCAATTTCAATGTCTTTGGCTATACTTTACTTGCTTATTCTTTTTGTTCATTAGGTTTCTGTTAAAGGTGAGAACATATGGTATTTGTTTTTTACTGCCTGGCTTATTTCACTTAGCACAATGCTCTCCAGTTCCATCCATGCTGTTGCAAAGGGCAGGAGATCCTTCTTTCTTTCTGCTATGTAGAATTCCATTGTGTAAATGTACCATGGCTTTTTGATCCATTCATTTACTGATGGGCACTTAGGTTGCCTATAGCACTTGGCTATTGTAAATTGTGCTGCTATGAGCATTGGGGTGCATAGGTTCCTTTAAACTGGTGTTTCAGGGTTCTTAGGATATAATCCTAGCAATGGAATTACTGGGTCAAAAGGCAGTTTCATTTTTAGTTTTCTGAGGAAATTCCATACTGTTTTCCATAGTGCATGCACCAGTGTGCAATCCCACCAACAGTGCGCTAGGGTTCCCTTTTCTCCACAACCTCTCCAACACTTGTTTGTTGCTTTGATTATGATGGCCATTCTCAGCAGTGTGAAGTGGTATCACATTGTGGTTTTTGTAGAGAACAAAGAAATGTAGAGAACAAAGAACACATTCATAGGGAGTTAGTGTTAAGAAAATTAGCTTAGGAAAGCCAAAACTGGTAGCTGTGCTAATCTTTAGACTTGTGCGCCAGGAAGATAAGAGAGGCAGGGTGAACAGAACAACCTAGCAGATAGCCAACTTGCCAGTTGCCCCAGCCTTCTGATCATGAGCCTCTCCGAGCAATTGCTAAAGAAAGCACAGGCCTAGCGTGGGTAGTCCAGCCAACCACAGGACTGTCCACGCGCTGAACATGCAGTCCGGCTGCCAATAGCTTCCATAAAAACCCTAGCTGTGAGCGTTAGCAGCGCGACTCTCATTTGCAGCTCTAAGGAGCACTGTGTCTCTGGATACGTTCGGAGAGTTCACCCCTGCGCAGGTAAAGCTTTGGCCAATAAAGTAACATCTTCGAAACCCTGAAAGTCTCCGGCGTTTGTTGTCGCAACTGGTGGATGTAACAGTTTTCATTTGCATCTCTCTGATTGCTAGCGATACTGAGCATCTTTTAATATGTCTCTGGACCCTCTGTATGTCCTCCTTGGAGAAGTATCTGTTCAAGTCCTTTGCCCATTTTTTAACTGGGTTGCTTGTGTTTTTACAGTGGAGTCATGTGAGTTCTTTATGTTTTGGAGATCAAACCCTTGCCTGAGGTATCATTGCCAAATATGTTTTCCCAAACAGTTGGTTCTCTTTTAATTTTAATGTTGTTTTGTTTAGCCATGCAGAAGCTTTTTATTTTGATGAGATCCCATTTGTTTATTCTTTCCTTTATGTCTCTTGCTCTAGGACAATATCAGTGAAAATATTGCTGTGTGGAATATCTTGAGATTTTTCTGCCTATGTTCTCCTCTGGGACTTTAATGGTGTCACAACTTATATTTAAATCTTTTATCCACCTTGAATTTATTTTTGTGTATTATTTTTGTGTAAATTGGTGCTTGAGTTTTTTGCATGTAGCTGTCCAGCTCTCCCAACACCATTTGTTGAAGTGGCTATTTTTGCTCCATTTTATGCTGCTGCCTCCTTTGTTGAATATTAATTAACTATAGAGACTTTAGTTTATTTCTGGGTTCTCTATTCTCTTCCACTTGTCCATGTGTCTATTCTTATCCAGTACCAGACTGTTTTGATTACAGTAGCTTTATAATACAGTTTGATACCCAGTATTGTGATCCCTCCTACTTTGCTCTTCTTTCTCAAAATTCCTGCAGCTATTCAGGATCATTTATAGTTCTGTATAAATTTTTGAAGTGTTTGTTCTATATCTGTGAAATATGCCATTGGTACTTCAATAGGTATTGCATTGAATCTATAAATTGGTTTGGGTAGTATGGACATTTTGATGATGTTAATTCTTCTGATCCATGAACATGATATATGTTTCCATTGTTTGTATCTTCCTTAATTTCTTTCTTCAGTGCTGTGTAGTTTTCTGAGTATAGGTCTTTACCTCCTTGGTTAGGTTTATTCCTAGGTATTTTATTTTTCTTACTGCTATACCAAATAAGATTTTCTTCCTGATTTCTGTTTCTGATGTTTCATTGTTGGTATACAAAAATGCCTTTGATTTCTGAATATTGACTTTGTATCCCACTGTTTCGCCAAATTCATTTATTAGGTTGAGCAGTTTTTGGATGGAGTCTATAGAATTTTCTATGTACACTATCATGTCATCTGCAAACAATGACAGTTTTGTTTCCTCTTTTCCAGTTTGGAGGCCTTTTATTTCCTTTTCTTGTCTGATTGCTGTTGCTAGGACTTCCAATACTAGGTTGAATAGAAGTGGTAAAAGTGAATAACCTTGTCTTGTTCCTGATCTTAGTGGGAAAGTTTTAGTTTTTGCCCATTGAACTTGATGTTAGCTGTAGGTCTTTTGTATATGGCATTTATTAGGTTGAGGAATGCTCTGTCTCTTCCCACTTTGTTGAGTGTTTTAATCATAAATCAGTGCTGTATCTTATCAAATGCTTTTTCTGTATCTATTGATATGATCATGTGATTTTTATCTTTGCTTTTGTTTATGTGATGTATTACATTTACTGATTCGTGAATATTGAACCATCCTTGCATCCTTGGGATGAATCCCACTTGGTCATGGTGTTTGATCTTTTTAATGTACTTTTGGATGAGGTTTACCAATATTTTGTTGAGGATTTTAGCGTCTATGTTCATCAGTGATATTGGCCTGAAATTTTCTTTCTTTGTTGTGTCTTTATCTGGTTTTGGGATTAGGATGATGCTGGTCTCATAAAAAGTGTGGGAGTCTTCCATCTTCTTGAATTTTTTGGAATAATCTGTGAAGGATAGGGGTAACTCATCCTTAAATACTTTGTAGAATTCTCCTGTGAAACCATCCAGTCCAGGGCTTCTGTGTAGGGAATTTTTTGATTACTGTTTCAATTTCCTCTGCTGCTATTGTCTGTTCAGGCTTTCTCCTTCTTCTCCATTGAGTTTTGAAAGATCATATTTTTCTAGAAATTTGTCCATTTCACCTAACTTTTGAAATTTCTTGGCATATAGTTCTTCGTAGTAATTTTTTACAATCCTTTGTATTTCTGTGGTATCAGTTGTAATCTCTCCTTTTCCATTTCTTTTTAATATAGTTTATTGATCATGCTATTGCACTTGTTTCATTTCCCACCTTTAATCCCCTCCACCCTGCACACCCTCTCCCACCCACATTCCCTTCTTTAGTTCATGTCTATGTATCATACTTATAAGTTCTTTAGCTTCTACATTTCCCACACTGCTCTTGCCCTCCCCCTGACTATTTTCTCTCCATCAACTATGCTACTTATTCTCTGTACATTTCCCCACTCTCTTCTCCTCCTACTCCCCTGTTGCTAACCTTTCACATGATCTCCATTTCTGTGGTTCTCTTTCTATTCTAGTTGTTTTCTTATTCTGTTTTTTTTTAATGTATGGTTGTAAATAATTGTGAGTTTGCTGTCATTTTACTACACTTTTTTAAATCTTCTTATTCTTAGATAAGTCCCTTTAACATTTCATAAAATAAGAGCTTGGTGATGATGAACTCCTTGAACTTGGCCTTATCTGAGAAGCACTTTATCTGCCCTTTCAGTCTAAATGAAAGCTTTGCTGAATACAGCAATCTTGGATATAGGTCCTTGCATTTCATGACTTGGAATATTTCTTTCCAGCCCCTTCTTGCCTGTAAGGTCTCTTTTGAGAAATCAGCTGACAGTCTGATGGGCATTCCTTTGTAGGTGACTGTCCCCTTATCTCTTGCTGCTTCTAGGATTCTCTCCTTCATTTTAATCTTGGCTAATGTAATTATGATGTGCCTTGGTGTGTTTTGCCTTGATTCCAACTTCTTTGTGATTCTCTGAGCTTCCTGGACTTCCTGGAAGTCTCTTTCCTTTGCCAGAATGGGGAAGTTCTCCTTTATTATTTGTTCAAATAATTTTTCCACTCGTTGCTCTTCTTCTTCTCCTTCTGACACCCCTATAATTCGGATGTTGGAACATTTAAAGATGTCCTGGAGGTTCCTAAGCCTCTCCTCATTATGTTGAATTCTTGTTTCTTCATTCTTTTCTGTTTGGTTGTTTCTTTCTTTCTTCTGGTCCACTCCTTTGATTTGAGTCTCAGTTTCCTTCCCGTCACTGTTGTTCCCTGTACATTTTCCTTTATTTCACTGAGTGTAGCCTTCATTTTCTTTATCTAATTTGTGACCAAATTCAACCAATTCTGTGAGCATCCTGATCACCAGTGCTTGAACTGTGCATCTGATAGGTTGGCTATCTCTTCATCGCTTAGTTGTATTTTTTCTGGAGCTTTGATGTGTTCTTTCATGTGGAACATTTTTTGTCTTGATGAGCCTGTTATGTAGTGAGGGGTGGAGCGTTAGGTGTTCCCCGGGGCAGGGCAACCAGTCTCTAGGTTGTGATGCAGTATGTGGGGGTGGGGTCCGAGAGGGAACAATGGTGCTTGCTCCACTCTCTGCCGGATTTCAGTCACTTCCGCCACTTTCCCCAAGTAAACTGGACTCCTCTGGTGCTCATTCCTGTGTGGGTGGATTTGTGTACATCCTGGGACCCCGTGGATCTCTCCAACAAACTCTCCTGTGAGACTGGGAGTTTCTCCTGGCACCTCAACCCCCAAAGGTTTTTTTCAAATGGTGTTTTGAAACTTCATTTTCCCATGCTGGGACCCTGGATTGTGAGGTCTATCTCTCTCCCCAGTTTCTCCTGGTTTATCTGTGCACCAATGTGGGACCACCTGGTCTGCCAGATGCCTTTTGTGCCATGCAGTGACCCTCCACAATATGCTATGTTGTTGGGTCTACCCACTGCTGTCTTGTACACCCAGGGTCCACCAGCTGCAGCTTTGCTGTGAGCACTCTCCAACCAGCTGCCCGACTCCACCCTTCCTACTGGTCTGGATGAATGTTTGTTCTTTAACTCCTTGGTTGTCACAGTTCCATACAGTCCAATTTTCTGTCAGTACTGGTTGTTTTTTGTTTCTAAATTTTTGTTGTCCTTATTTTGGTTGTGCAAGGAGGCACAGTGTGTCTCTCTATTCCTCCATCTTGGCTGGAAGTCTCTCCTCTTTCATTTCTGATTGTGTTTATTTGGGTCCTCTCTCTTTTTTTCTTCATAAGTTTGCTGAAAGTTTTGTCAATTTTGCTTAAAAGTTTAAAAGCTTGCTTAGAGGCTTGATGATTTTGTTTATCTTTTCAAAGAACAAGCTCCTGGATTTATTGATCCTTAGAATTGTGCTTTTAGTCTCTATGCCATTTAATTCTGCTCTGATCTTGGTTATTTCCTTCCTTCTACTTGCTCTGGGCTGTCTTTGTTGCTGTTTTTGAGTTCTTATAGGTGTAAGGTTAGGTTGTTTATTTGAAATGTTTCTATCTTTTTTAGGTAGTCCTGTATTTCTGTGAACTTCCCTTTCAGGACTGCCTTTTCTGTGTCCCATAAATTTTGAGTTGTGTCAGTTTATTCTCAGTTCTTTCCAGAAACTTTTTGGTTTCTTCTTGATCTCATTATTGACCCATTGATTGTTTAATAGCATGCTATTTGTTCTCCATGAGTTTGATTGGTTTTGAGTTTTTTCCTTGAGGTTGGTTTCCAGTTTCAGTCCCATGTAGTCAGAGAAAATGCTTGATATGATTTCAATTTTCTTGAATTTTCTGAGGCTTGTTTTGTGTCCTATCTTGTGGTCTATCTTTGAAAATGTTTCATATGCAATTGAAAAGAATGTATATTTTGCTTCTTTGGGGTGAAAGGCTTTATATATATCAGTTAAGTTGATTTCATCTAGGGCATTGGTCAATGCTGCAATATCTTTGTAGATATTTTGTTTGGAAGATCTATCCATTTTTTATGGTTTTATTTATTTATCTTTAAAGGTGAAGGGAAGAAGAGAGGGAGAAAACTATCAATGCATGGTTGCCTCTCATGCATCCCCTGTTGGAAACTGGCCTGAAACCCAGGCATGTGCCCTGACTGAGAATCGAATCTCGATCCTTTGGTTTGCAGGCCCATGCTCAATCCACTGAGCTACACCAGCCAGGGTTGAAGATCTATCCATTTTTGACAGTGGGGTGTCAAAATCCCCTACTATAATTGTTGCTGTTGATATCTTTCTTGAAGTCCTCCAAGATTTTCTTTATTTGGGTGCTCCTATGTTGGGTGCATATATACTTGCAATGTTTATGTCTTCCTGATTACTTTGTCCCTTGAGTATTATGAAGTGATCTTCTGGGTCTCTTTTTATGACTTTTTTTGAGGTCTGTTTTGTCTGATATAAATGTTGCTATCCCAGCTTTTTTTTTTTTTTCTGTCTGTTTGCTTGGAAAATTTGTTTCCAGCCCTTCACTTTCAGTCTGTGTAGGTCTTTTGTCCTGAGAGGGGTCTCTTGTAGGCAGCATATGTGTGGGTCATGCTTTCTTATCCATTCAGCTATTCTATGTCTTTTGACTGGAACATTTAATCTATTTATGTTTAAGGTTATTATTGATAGGTACTTATTCATTGCCATTTTTTCATTCCTGTGTTCCTCTCTCTCTCACTCTTTCCCTTCCTTTTCTTAAAGCAGTCCCTTTAGCATCTCTTGCAGAGCTGATTTGATGGAAGGGTATTCTTTTAGACTTCTTTTGTCTGAGGAACTTTTTATTCAGTCTTCCATTTTAATTACTCTATGGGGTAGAGTAATCTTGGATGCAGGCCTCTGGTTTTCATTACTTGGAATATTTCTTACCATTCTTTTCTGGCTTGGAGCATTTCCATTGAGAAGTCAGCTGCTGGCCTTATTGGGGCTCCCTTGTATGTTGCTTCCTGTTTCTCCTTTGCTGCCTTTAAGATTCTCTCTTTGTCTTGCAATTTTGCCATTTTAATCATGATGTGTCTTGAAGTGGGCCTCTTTGGGTTCCTCTTTATTGGGACTGTCTGTGTTTCCTGGATTTGTATGACTTTTTATCTCACAAAGTTAGGGAAGTTTTCCATCATCACTTTTTCAAATAGTCTTTCTATCCCTTGCTGCTCTTCTTCTTTTTCTCCTCTTCCTCCTCCTCCTCCTCCTCCTCCTCCTCCTCCTCCTTCTTCTTCTTCTTCTTCGTCTTTGTCTTCGTCTTCGTCTTCTATCTGTATTATACAGATAGTGTTATGTTTCCTGTTGTCTTGCAGTTCCGTTAATACCTGTTTGTTCTTTCTGAGTCTCTTTTCCATTTCTTGCTCTATCTTGTTTTTTTTTAAATACTTTGTTCTCCAGCTCTCCCATTCAATCCTCTTCTTCATCTAGCCTGTTTGTAATTCCTTCTATTTTTTTTTATTTCTGTGATTTTATTGTTCACATCTTCCTGGTTTTTCTTTACAGTTTCTATTTAATTTTTTATGCTGATGTGGTTCTCACTTAGTTCCTTGTAGTTGTCTGTGAGTTTCTTGAATGTCTTTTTAACCATTATTTTGAATTCTGTATCTGATAGTTTGGTTACCTCCATTTCCTTTAGCTGTTTTAGTGGGGATTCTTCCATTCCTTTTGATTGTATGTTCTTTTGTTGTCTCCCAATTTTAGGTTACTCATTTTGTTTGATTCTGTGCTTCTTGATGTTTCACTTTTCTAGCTATCCTTGTAGGGTGAACTTCTATAGTAGGAATTCTATGAGGTTCAGTGGTGTGATCTCTTTGATCTTTTTGTCTGGATGCTCTAGGTTTGCCCTTTCTTCTGTTTGTGTGGTCTCTCTTATTGTACTAGGGTTTTTACCTTTTGGTGGTTCCTTTGTTGGTGGTTTTCCTCCACCAGCAGGTATACTGATGTTCTCAGCTCCCACCTATTCTCATATGTGATCAGTGGCAGGGGGCAGACAAAATGGATTAAGACAGCATCAGAGTATTTTATGGGATTTAAAATGCCAGCCAGTAGAGAAGAGAAAGGAGATTCTTTGCATAAGTATAGCATTAACTGTGATATTTTCCCCAACTAGCCACTTTTTATAAAGGTGGGAGATAAGACTCTTGTTAGAGGGGAAGAGGATTGTGAGCTAAAGCCAGAAAACAGAGCACTTGTGAAAGGTTAGATGATGAGATATAGCGAGATTAAAGGATAGAAACTAGATGCAGTGTGAGAGAGAATAGAGTTAACCACAATAATAATGCTCAGGATCAAGTGAAATGGGCTAAGATCATGGAGGGTTGCTGTGTAGTATGTACAATTGTATGGAACAACAATTATTTACAATAGTACTGGAACAACAATAATATGACAAGAAATACATGACTTGAATAACCAGAATAGAAACTACCCAATCAAGAGTTGTGTGTTATTGGAACATGGATGAAGTGAAAGAAGAAAAATTAAAATACAATATAGAGAGAATAAGGAAAACCAGTCAAACAATGCAATTAAAAGGAAAAATAAAATGAGGAAAACCAAATCTAAAGAGGAGAAATAAAAAAAACTAATAAAATAAAAGTGGTAAAAATAATGACAAGATAATAATAATATACATAAAAAACAAAATGCCAGGTCTGTGGGAAAGCAAAGTGATGTTTGTCTCAGTTTCTCAGTTTTGGGGGTAAGCTTTGTGCTCTCCCTCTTGATCTGTCTCTGGACCCTTCATAACTTCAAGTTTTATTGTGTCACTTGGGGGAAGAAAAAAAGGAAAAACAAAAGAGAGAGAATCCAAACAGAAAAAATAATAATAAGCTTCCTGCTGACTTTAAACCTGTTCAGCAAGTTCTGCTGGTCTTCCTGGATGCCACAGGGAGAGGGGTGCTGTACTTCACTTTTCCCCATTCCTATGGTTTTGAGAAGATGGGGACCAGACCTGGGTCTCAATATTCATAGTTTCCCAGCCTCTGGCCCAAGTCCTCTGTGAACTGCTAGAATCAAATCAGCCACTCAGCGGCTCACAGCTTGAGGCAATCTGGGTCCAGGAGCTGAGACAAGCTGGGAGCATAGTTCTGCTCAGCTAAAGTCTTCAGGTGCAAGCAGCTGAAATCACCCTCAGGGAGAGTCAGCCACTGCTGGACAGTTCCTTACAAAGCAGCTGCCTGTAGTTCTTAACAAGCACAGGGCTTGTTACACAGCCCAACTTTCCAATCAGTCTGGTGACTATCCAAGTCAGGGTTCAACACAGCCCACATCCTCCCCTCCCCAGGTGTCATCCGGCACCCCAATTTCTCTGATGCCAACATCCACAGTCCGAGCAGATGTGTACCACCTCTCTGTATCTCCCACTTCATCTCTATTCTCCCCAGTGACTTCCAGCATCCAGGTTCCTCCTGGTGCCAGGCTGTCCTCCCTGCTCTGGTAGGGGAGGGAGCTGGTGCTCAAACTCTCCTCCCCATATCCTGCAGCAGGCACCGGGCTGAGGGCCACAGCAGCCTTGGTGCCTATGCAGATCCCAGGGACCTTACTATCCCAGCACAATCTCCTCACGGTCTGTTTTTCAATGTCCTCTAAATTTTTTGTCCTGCAAACTTCATATTACTGGGATTCCATTGGCTGTTCTTTCTATTTTTCAGAAGCTATGCTAGGTACTCCAACTGGGCACAGGGAAAACTGGGCTCCGCTCCCACCTACCTTGCTGCTGTCTTCCACAGATACTATTATTCTTTATTTCACAAATTTTCTGAACTAATTCTCTGAACTCTGTATTGTTTTTATGTATGGCCATTGAAATCTCGCTTAGTTAATTTAGTGGTCATTTGATGGTTAGTCAGAGATTTCCTTAGATGCTTGGGACCAATAAGTCTGTAAGCCTTTGCTAAATAAAGAGGTCTGTGCATGTGTTGAAGCACATCCTTGATGCTCTGTCAGACAGATTTTACTTCCTGCTTGCCCACTGCCTCTACATCAGCCAGATGAGAGGTTAGGGCCTTCTTGTGTCTTTCCTAAGAATATTTAGAGCCCTGAGCATGCATACAAACCTGCACATGAATGTACCTTTCTAGATTACCAAGAATAGGTCAGAATTTTTCGAAATCCACTATGAACAATTCATTCCCAAGTTTTTCCTTTTGTGTTGGTCTATTCTTTGATTGATCTGTTTTCCAACATCTCAGCCAGTCACAGTGTTTAAATATTGTCACTGTTTTTTTTTACATATATATATAAAGACCATTTTAGGCTTGGAGAGCTCCACATCTGATCAACTAAAGAGTCTTCTTGTTAGTGGGGTCTTCACGGAACCATCAGATGGGTGAAATAATGACAGTTTTCTGGGAATGGGTCTTTAAAGACATTTCAACTCTATGATTTCCCTGCACTGGCTAGTAGTAGTTGGTTTCACTCTGATTGCTTCCAAGGCTACTTGTGGAGCTGGGGAAGGGGAATGGTAATAGAGCAAGTTAAAATAACACAAAGTTCAGCTTTCTTGAACAAATGCTCTCCAGATTTCTACAAGTCCTCAACTTCCAGAGTTATGAAAAGTGATTTTTAAAGTTTCTGCCAATGATCTCTTGCTTTTATAGAGGAAATAATTTTCTGAGATTTTTACTCTGCAATCTTGACTGATATCACTATACTTCCCAAGAGATGTTCTTTAAATAAAAATAAATACTTCATATTTTTTCAACTCACTCTAAGTTAAAACACCTGAATTGCATCCTTGTTTTAAGCTGACTGATATTATGTTTTTGCCTAAAATTCAGAAACTGAATTGAAAACTTCCTCAAATTTCACTATCAGTTAGTGGCCTAGGTAAATGTAATTTATGTTTTCTTTGGTAAGGATTTTAAAAAAACACAATACTTACAAAACATTATTTCTCAGGCTCTACTCGGTCTTTAAAATTTTAGTCTGCTATAAAGTGTAGTAATGGGTTTCATAATATTCCAGGGGATGTCTTTCCTAGACTTCTACAGCCATTCTGGTGAGTGAGAAAGCAACTGCAATGCGCAGGAAAGTTTTCAGCTCCATTGTTTTTCAACTGAGGCAGAGACTGAGTCTGATTTCTGATGTGTCAACTACATCATATTCCTCAAAGAGCAGGCACAAAGGAGATGTGCCCGTGATGGTCCAGCTTGGCAATCTTTAATATGAGCAGTGCATAATACTGTGAGGGAAATCTTTCTAGGACACACCTGTTGTTTACACACATAAACAATCTCAACAATATCTGGCAACACAGTAATACATTCCTTACAATTGATACATTTACATTAATACATCATTATCAGCCTAAGTTAATTGTTTATATTAGAGTTCACTCAATGTTGTACATCCTATGGGTTTGACATATGTATAATTACTAATATCCACTATTGTAGTATTATGGAGAATAGTTTCACTGCCCTAAAAATCCTCTTTTTTCTACCTATTCATCCCTCTATTCTACCTTATTACTGGATGTTACTAATCTTTTTATAGTCTCCATTGTTTTGCCTCATCCAGAATGTCAAATAATTATACTGTATGTAGCCTCTTCAGACTGGTTTCTTTTAGTTAGTAATATGCATTTAATATTCTTCTATGTCTTTTTATGGCTTCATAGCATATTTTACTTTAGTGTTGAATAGTATTCTATTTTTTGAACATGTAACAATGTATTTACCTATTCACTCTCTGAAGGACATCTTGGTGGCTTCCAAGTTTTGGCAATTGTGAATAAAACTGTTATAAATATTCATGTGCTGATCTAGTGTGTATATAATTTTTTAAATTCATATGGGCAAATTCCAAGGAGCATGATTGCTGAGTCATATAGTAAGAGTATGTTTAATTTTGGAAGAAACTGGCAAACTGTCTTCCAAAGTAACTATTACATTTTTCATTCCCATGAGCAATAAATGTGAGTTCTTTTTGTTCTATATCTCTACAGCACTTGGTATTGTCAGTGTACTAGATTTTGTTGATTACCATGAATGTGCAATGGTATGTCATTGTTTTAATTTTCAATTCCCTAATGACATCTTTTTTTAAAGATATTTATTTATTTTTAGAGAGAGAAAAGAGGGAGAAGGAGAGAAACATAGACGTGAGAGAGAAACATCAATCAGTTGTCTTTTGCACACCCACAATCAGGGACCAGGCCTGCCACCCAGGCTTGTATCCTGATTGGAATTAAACTGGCAACCTTTTCGTTCGTGGCACGACACAACCCACTGAGCCACACCAGTCAGGGCAAACATCTTTTATATGCTAACATGTTATTTGTATATAT
>PVKM010041395.1:0-13137 GCA_004027735.1 Carollia perspicillata
GGCTGTGCTAAAGCTATATTTAAATGTTTTATTTGGCCTTGCCAGTTCCTTCCTGTGGCCTACAACTCATGTGGTCTTAGAGAGAGGGAGCTGGTTGGCGTTCCTGGACATGCCGATAAAGAGGCCTGTGTTCCCCCGGCTTCCTCCCCATCGCCCCGAGGCCCCAGACCCGAGGATCTGGTGGCTTCTCTGTGCCGTATAGATCAAGAATTTCAGATGAATTGCTTCCTGGGTTCAACCCTTTTGCTGGGGCCCCTCTTTCATATCTCAAAACTTTATTCCTTCTGCTACTTGGGCCAAAAATGCAATTGTGTGGCTCCAGGCAAAACTCTTTCAAACATAGATAACACGGGTCAGACTCCAGCCAGCCACGCAGCACCCAGCCGGTGCCAGTGCAGGGCCGTCAGTGCTTTGTGTCCTGCTCTCTACTGTCCGGACGGAAAGGGAAGTGTTTGGGTTTGGTGCCTCGGGGACTCCAGAGAGCCAGTCCGAGTGGTTTCCCAGGCAGCGCGCCGGGTGGCAGTGACAGAGCCGACTCTTTGAGCTCGTATACGAACGGGTTCGAATCTCAGCTCTGCTACTCACTTTGTCCTCTCGGGCAATGCCCGAGTATTTTCATCTACACACGATGGGGTTCGCAATCTCCATCCACCTTGTGATAAGCATGAGAAAATCCAGAGAAGCACCTGGCACAAAGTAAGTGCTCTAAGAGGAGGAGATCATTCACAAGGAGGAAACCAAGAAAGCACATGTCCTTGAGGTTGTGAAATCTGATGGTGCCTAGGGAGGCTGTGCATTCAAAGTTGTCATGTCTGCAGTCAATCTTCTTGGCCTCGACTGGGGATTTTGCAGGCCAGTTACCATGGATACGTATCTGAAGAACTGTAGTCTCTATATCTCAAAAGCCTCACTTGATGTCAGTATCTCTGAGGCCTCAAAGGTTTGTTATCACACAAGTATCTTTCTCCTCCTGTTCAGTGAAGAGTGGAGCGGAAAGGAAGGAAGAAAAGTCTCATGGTGACCCCTTGGTCTCGAGCTTTCCTAACTCAGCCTTGTCAGAGTGTTGTCATTCCTTCTGCCCTCTGTCTTGACGATTGTTCAGCTACAGGTGAGGGAGGCAGAGCATGAAGAATAGGACAAGGATGCTGGGCTGTGAGCGGCGTTCTCTGTCTGACTGCCGTGTCCCCTCTGCCATGGTGCCCTCAGCCGTTCCGTGCGGGCCTCTCGTGGGGAGAGCGCCAGTGCGCACGGTCCCCAGGGGTGCCGAGTGTGGGCTTCTGGGTGGTCTTGTCACAAAGGCAGCAGAGTAACTTTCCTGTGAGCTAAAGTGTGAAGATTTCTCGCTTCACAGTGAAGAGGAACCTTCATTGGCCTTCATCTCCTGCGCAGGTTTGTCCTGAATGAGCTGGTGCAGACTGAGAAAGACTACGTCAAGGATCTGGGGACTGTGGTGGAGGTGAGTTGGTGGCTCGGGGGCCACCCGACCGGGGGCATGTTGGACCCTAGTGGGGCTGAGGTGTGTTACCGTGAGAGTATGTAGTTTACTCTCTCTGGGTATTTGCAGAAATGAAACTAAAAATGGTAATAGATTAATTAGAATATGTAGGTAAGGTTTTCTTTTTTTTCTTTTCCCCTTGAATATTGTAACAGATTTAGAGGGAGGCAGGGCCCCGAATGTTGCAGCCTCTTGTTTAGGGCTGAGTACATTCGCCTTGTTTTAGGTGACGAAGTTTTTGCCTGAGGTTTTCATTGGTGTTTAGCCTCATGGACATAATGTTCTCCAGAGCTACGAGCCACTATGACCTGCACTAAGCAGGTCACTCTTCGCGAAGGCTTGGGGCTTATGTGTTTCCTCAGATTTTAAGGAGAATGTTGGGAACACGAATTCCAAAAAGGCAGACAAAGAAAAAACCACCAATAAGGCAGGACTGACAGGCCCACAGATCAGAGTCAACTCGGCGGTCAAGAAAACAGCTCTTTCTCCAGAGGGGTTTACTTTAGGGGGGTTTAGACGCTTGGATAAGAAAATCTAAGACAGTATACGGATAAGTTAGATAACTTGGAGCCCTGTTGGTAAACGTCTTGAACAAAAGAATGTGAATTCTAGAAATCGAGTGTCTGATACCTGAAGTGCATTCCGGTTCCTCACACTGGACCTAGAAGTCCCCATCCAGTGAAATCTGCTGGCTTAGGGTTTGCCTGTGCCTGTCCCGAACCGTGGGTGAACGAGCCAGCCTGGCGTCCAGAGGACCTGCATTCTAATCTATGGAAAGTGGTCCTCTTCTCCAAGGAAGGGTGGGGCAGGCAGGGGCACAGCAACCCCCACAGAGAGTCAAGCCCAGGAGTAGAGGGCCCGGGAGTCTGGAGGCTGCGATCCGGGGCCGTGGACATCGGCAGTGCTGCTGGAAGACAGGTCACGAGACGCCCGGTGTCTCGGCTTTCGCATCTGTCAGGTGGGGATGAGTGCTGCCTGGGCAGCCTCAACGCTTGACCTTAAAGCTGCAGTGAGAGCATGCATGATAACATTTTACGGAGTCTACAGTACTGACATAGGAAGACTTATTTCTAGGCCAGATGCGTCCGGTTCTGAGTTTTTAAAGATGTGTAACAGATTGGGAGAAGGGAGAGAGGGCAAGTGATGTCTTCTTTGTTCTGCTTTCTTTTTTTTAAATATTTTGTTTATTTATCTTTAGAGGGGAAGGAAAGGAGAGAGGGAGAGAAATATCAATGTATGGTTGCTTCCCGTGCATCTGGGAACTGGCCTGCAACCCAGGCATGTGCCCTGACTGGGAATTGAACCTCAGTCCTCTGGTTCGCAGGCCCGCACTCAATCCACTGAGCTACACCAGCCAGGGCTGTTCTGCTTTCTTAAGGAGACTGGAGACAAAGAAAGAGACCCAGAAATTCATTTATTGATTTTTTTTTAGAGAGAAAGAGGGAGGGGGAGAGAGAGAGAAAGAAACATCGATTTGTTGTTCCTCTTATTTTTGCATTCATTGGATGATTCTTATATGTGCCCTAACCGGGGATCAAACCCACGACCTCAGTGTATGGGGATGACACTCTAACCGACTGAGCTACCCAGCCAGGGCCAAGAGCCAGAAATTTACGAAACTTTTGTGTTTCACTCAGCCCTGGCTGAATAGTGAGAATCCACAGAGGCACCTACCTGCCCTTGGACTCACGCAGGGAGTGGGAGCCTGCACAGGGCTACATGTTGTGCTCACCCAGAATGCTTTCTTGTGAAGACGCTCAGCTCATCATTGCCTCTGCCCTGTAGGGCTTCATGAAGAGAATAGAAGAAAAGGGCGTCCCCGAGGACATGCGAGGAAAGGACAAAATCGTGTTTGGAAACATTCACCAGATTTACGATTGGCATAAGGAGTAAGTGTGACATCATTCTGAGGATTGGGCCGACCTAGGACTCCAGGACCCTCCTGCCCCCCTCCCCCAATGCCTCTGACCTTCGGGCTAGGGTTCGGGGAAAGTCTTCAGTCATTTATCTCAGCCTCGAGAGATGATACAGTGCTGAAGCGGGTGGCTTCCTTTTTTTATCCCCTCCCTCCTTTTAGTTTTTTCCTGGCTGAGCTGGAAAAGTGCACCCAGGAGCAAGACAAATTGGCACAGCTCTTCATCAAACACGTGAGTGTTCCCTGCGCCTCCTTCCCCTCCCCTGCCACCAGGCTCGCTTTCGGGCCTGTTTAATTTCCTGTCTCCCCTGCTGTTCAGTTTCACCCTTCTCTGAGTTGTTGTTACCTGTCTTAGTTGTTGTTGTTACCGGCAGTTTGGACGATGGGCTCTTGCTACTCCATTTACTCTTCTATCCTTGATATGTAACGGCCTTGGTGCACCCCCAGGGTGTGGACCATTTCAGTGTCTAGCTGCTGTGGAGACCTGAGGTTCAGCGTGGGCACTAGGGGTCTGAGTGCCTGCCCTCTGCCTCTGCAGGAGCGGAAGCTGCACATCTACGTGTGGTACTGCCAGAACAAGCCGCGCTCGGAGTACATTGTCGCTGAGTACGATGCCTACTTTGAAGTAAGCTGCTTCGGCCTTGCCGAACTGGGGTCCGGGAAGAAATTCAGGCAGAGACAGCCACATTCAGAAGCACCAGCCGACATCCACCCACAGGTGGCCCCTACCTAGTACTGGTGGTGACCCCTTCAGGGCAGGGACGGCTGCCTCGACACAGCCATCAGCTCCTTAGCTAAACTCTCAGGAGCCCCTTTGCCGGAGAGGAGCCGAGATGGCCGAGCGTGCCTTTAGAAGCCCCCATGGTGACACGGACCGCTTGAGAAGCAGCCTTCCTCCTTACATGGCCCCGGGGCCCACACTTTTCCTCGCCAGCCCTGGACACCTCTTGCTGAGGACCTTCCCCCTTGTGGAGGTGCTAGCAGCCCCCTCATAGTCTCCGCTTCTGTTCCCAGAGGTTCTGTCCGGCACCTCAGTGTTTGTTCTGTGAGTGTGCATGTGGCCGGAGGAGAGGCAACCCTCCCTTGGAAAGAGCCCTCCATGGGGTATTTGTAGATCTGAGGGGAGGGCTCCCAGGCTGTCGTGTCCCAGGAAAAGCCCGTCACCCCTGACTTGGCCCTGGAGCGGTGGAGAGAACAGAATACCCATTCCTGCTTGTGCCCCGGGACTTGGGGCGAGGACACAGCGTATGAATGTGGTTGACCTGCAGAAGGCGTTGGTGTGTGCTCTGTGTCAGTGCTAACACGGGAGCAGTTCTGTAGGCGATTCTATCGTTCACGTGGTTTGAATATTCTAAAACTTCATATGAAGGCCTGTCCTGTTGGAAGCCCTGAACCCTGATCCAGAGCACCCCAGTTTTTGGCTCCTTCTTTTCTAACATAACTCCCTTGCGTTCCAGGAGGTGAAACAGGAGATAAATCAAAGGCTGACGCTTAGCGACTTCCTCATCAAGCCCATTCAGAGAATAACAAAATATCAGCTGCTCCTCAAGGTAAGACAGCTGTGAGCCTGGGCCAGGGCCCGAGTTAGCAAACAGGTTAGCTTTAGGTTCTATCTTCCCCCCACTATTCCCGTGGGCGCACGGGGGCATCTGTGGGCTTTTATCTTGTCTGTTGGTTACTTGTGTCAGCTTTGCCCTCAGATAAACTGCATACCGCTTGTTCCCAACTTTAAGGTTGGTTAATCCATTTTCTTCCTTTTTCACAAAAAGTGAAAACTCATACGCATGAAGTCAGAGCGAGGCACAAACAGAAAGGAGAGGAAGGGCCCTAGAAATCTTAGATGAGTGGTATCTAAAGTTTGATCACATTTCACTCTGTTTAATGGTTTAATTTGACTTGTCTAGCAGAAATGGGAGGTAAATGGAAGAGAGATTTAACTTCCCTTTCTCCCACCCCTTCTTCTCACAGTCCTCTTTTCTTCTCGGGTCATAATGTTCTCTCCCCCTGCTTCCCTTCCTCCCTCCCATTCCTCGCAGTGTGGGTCTCTGACTATGCGGGGGGTTTTCATGCACATTTCATGCACGTATCCTGTGGTACACGCCCACTGTGGCTCACGACCTCAGATCTCAGCTACTACAAAGCACGGCAGTCCCTGCGGGGAGGAGCGTCCTCTGGGTGTTGTCGCGGTGTACACGGTGCTAGGTTTTCTGTAGTGCTCGTTTTCCTAACTGTCTTCACCCTTCCCACACCTTTCCCCGCCTCCCCGACATGCTAGGACTTCCTGCGATACAGCCAGAAGGCGGGTTTGGAGTGCTCAGATATCGAGGTGAGCATTTTCTGCTTGTGACGCTGACTGTCTAGGGGCGGTTGTTGGGTGTCCGTCTCCAAAGGGGAAAGGTTGTCTCCGGCTGACCTGGGGTCCAAGCTGGCTGACCTCTCTGAGAAGGTCAGAGCCCTCCACAGGTGTTGAGGAGCAGCGAGTACTAAGGCATACAGTGAGTGTTTTTCTAGAACTCAAGGATTCTGCCCTGGGCCACCTCAGAGCTTAGCCCTGGTGGTGTTCTCCTGGTCGCTCCCAGTGGCATGTGGTAGGAAAGCAGGATATGTGAACCCTCTAACATCCTTCTGAAACTGGGTGTTCCAATGTGTGATTTTACCCATAAATCTAGGTACCGTTGGAGTCTAACATATGAAGTATTCCATTTTCACTCCCTCTCCCACCCCCAAGGATTATTCCTTAAGTGAATCCTTTGAGACAGTGTCACCGTGGGGATTATTTTAAGCCAGAGAGGCTACAGACCATACTGGCAGGTTATTTTAAGTTAAAACCTCTAGTGTTTCACAAGCCAGGCTAAGCTGTTGCTTAGGCAGCTAGGAAGCAACAGAGAGGAGAAAGAACATGCAAGAAGGGAAGGGACTGGATGACCAAAAGTGGGAAGGCAGGAAAAGGATGGGCTGGGTAGCATCGTCCCCATGTGTGAAGCCCCTGCGCCGATGACCAACACTCCCACCTAGAACGGACGGTCCCCCCGCCCCCTGAGCGTGGGCAGCAAGGACTAGTGTCCTCTCCTAGAATCGGGAACTACCAGGGGGCCCTGCCTTCCAACACAAAACCGCCCTGAGCTTCCCGCTTCCCCTCCTGAGCTCCTTCTGTTGTTTCCCACAGAAAGCCGTGGAGTTAATGTGCCTTGTCCCCAAACGCTGCAACGACATGATGAACCTGGGACGCCTGCAGGGCTTCGAGGTGAGCCCTTGAGAGTGCTCCTAGACTCTCTCTCCTCTGGGCCGCAGGGGCCCAGGCTGCTGTGGCTTCCCTTCCAAGTCCTGGGCCCGCCTCCTCGGCCTCCTCATGCCCCATCTCCTGCTTCGTGCCTGGCCGCTCTGGTTCGCAGGCCTCGAAAACTCATCTGTGGAGGATATCCAGTGACAGGGCACTCAGACACACTTACAGAGCAGTCAGCCAGAGCAGCGGCGGGGCAAGCAAGACCCAGGGCTCTTTATAACTGTGGGCCTGGGAGTGACGTCTTGCCCTTCTTTCTTGCTTGAGAAATGCCAGCTCTGCGAGGGAGAGTGGGACTCTGTGGTGGAGACAGAGACAGAGGGAAAGGGCACTTCTTTGAGAGGGTGGTTCTGGTAAGCAGGCCTGTACGTGGCTGGCTTTTTAGTTAAATAGCGCGTTTCTGTTCTTTGAAGAGGAGAATCCAATTTTAGGAGGAACTGCCAGGTGTCCCCAGGATTTTGGTTTCCGTCAGTGTACTAGTTCCCTGGGGCTGCCATAAGAAAGCACCACAGGCTGGGTGGCTGAAACAACAGACATTTGTCATCTCGCATCTGCAGAAACTAGAAGTCCAGAGTCAAGGAGTAGGCACAGTGGTTCCTTCTGACAGTTGTGAGCAAAGGGTCTGTTCAGGTCTCTCTCCCTGGCTGATACATGGCGTCTTGTGGTCACATGGCATTCTTCCTGCATGTTCTCCTCACCTTCCCTCTGGACCCAGATTTCCCCCTTCTATAAGGACGCCAGTCACACTCGAGTGTGATCACTCCAACGGCCTCCCTTTAATCTTGTGAGGATCCTGTTTCCCAGAAAGGTCACATTCGGAAGTGCCGGTGTTAAGATTTCGACATGTGACTTGCAGAGGGGTATGGTTCAACCCCTAACAAGGAAACTTTAAAGAACACATTGATTTTTCTAATTGAAACTTAGTAAGTGGCTGTCATCAGTTTATATCCAAACCTCATGTAGTAATGAAACATAGCCTGTTTGAACAGCAGTATCATAAAGTTGGAACTGACACAGTCATTGGCTGCTTTGGCTGGTACGCGGTTGTTGTGGGGCCCCTTAGAGAAAGATGTGAGTCTCCCGGTCCTGTTCCCTGGGAACCCTACAGCCAAAGATTTTATGATTCCGTTTTGGAGAAAAAGGATTCCTGAAAGTTGACATCATTAAGAAAGTAACAGACCTCTTTCTTCTGGCTAAATTAAAAGAGGTAGACTGGAATATATATAAGACAGGCTGGTCCCTAAGTAAATTTAGGAGATGCTGTATTCAGGTTGGAGTTCTGGCGTGGGATTCATGGTTTTCTTGAGGCAAATTCTTTTGTCCTCCTGGCCCTTCCAGCTGCTTTACTGGGACCAGGATGTAGGTCAAGGGTCTTTTTCAGAGGTTCCCAGTCCTCCACAGCAGACCCGAGGCAGGAGAGTAAGGAGGGTTACGCAGCAGAAACATATTCTGGGTTCTTACATGGCATTTTGGTCTTACTAGGTGAAGTTTTATACTTCTTCCGTTAGAGTTTTGCCAAGTCTGAGGCTATTCTGAACAGCATAGGTAACTGCTTTTGCTCTTAAACCCTGATGTCCCCATGTTTTCTGAGCAGGAGTCTGGCTTGATTTTCTCTTGGCCTCTGGAGAAACTCAACACTGACGAGAGGAACAGCATCGGATTCGCTGCCTAATTCAAGCAGACCTCACAGGAACTGTGTTGTGCATGTGTGTGTGTCCACAAGAGACCATATACTAGGGCGTTGAATTGTTTTCTCTTTTAAATCAAATACCACCATCTCCTTTTTTCATCAGGCCCCAGAGAATCTGCTTTGTATTCCTTCAGCTAATCGGGAAGGACCCTGAACATACTTCCAGTCCTTCTAAAAGCCCATGGCTTGGGGCCAGGGGGACGGTAGCCCCTTCACTTGGACTCCCTCCCCAAGTTTAAATCCGCTCGCTTTCCCTTCAGCATTGGCAGGGCTGTGCCTCATGGGTCAGGCTCTTATATAATATTCATAGAGCTTTTCGAGCTTTCCTGGCTAGCTGGTCACTAGCTAAATATTAACTTTGGACCAGGGTAGAGATAAGCCTGTTTGGCTGCTGACCTTGACAGTGAGGAGCATGATCCAAGCAGAGGTAAGGTGTTTTTCGGGAGCATGAAAGAAAAGTGACCCATGTGCTAGGTAACGTTTGCAATGTGGCGCCATGTGAAAAGGATGGCCCAAATTTGCACTGAAGGGTCAAGTTGTCACCTGAGAGAGTACGATTCAGAGGGAGCCCTCTGGCTGCTGACTCAGATGTGGGGCTCTTCTGTTTTCAGAACAGTAGGAAAAGCAAGGCTCTTTGATAGCGTCTGTGAAGGCTTGCAGGGTTGAGCCATATTTTCTTGGAAGATGTGAAGATGTCTCTGAAAATCTGGTCAGAAACTGGCAAACCGAATAGGCTCCACCCCCTAGGCTGTGTGTCAAGTGGCCTGGTAGCTGGAGGCATTTTAAGAGGGATCACAGGGCCCCCCAAATATCTGCTAGCTTATAAAATATGGGCACCTAGCTACAGTAACCCAACTTTACATGTTGGTCTGTAGCAGGAGACTAGGACCTCAGAAGAATTTCCTCCATTTCAAAATAGTAGGAGAAAAGAGGGGCCCAATTTGTCAGATTATTTGTGGTCCCGCCTACATCGCTTCTCTTGGCCACAGTTGGCTCTAGGTTCATGGCCACTGGAGGACTCCAGGTTCTTGTGCCATGCTGCAAGGGAGCCGGGCAGGCACACTTCTCAGAGCTCCAAGGACAGAAAGGCCACTTCTAGCTCCAAACATCACTTACTTTCTGTTCTCCTTCTAATAAAACGAGAAGGACTAGGGTCATTTCTGAACATCGTTTTAGCTAATAATTTTACCTTCCTTCAGGAATTTTCCTGGACCTGCTTCTTACCCTTTCCCTGCCTTCTTTCCCTTTCCCTGCAGGGCCCTTGTGCCTGCCCTTGATGAATGGGTGTGTCCTAATTTGGTCTCTTACTAGAGCCCTGAGGATTTGGGTATCAGGTCTACTGTCCATGTCCCCAGAGGGGAGAACCTGTGGACCCAGAGGGCTGTGGTCATCTCCCCGTTTTTCACTTACTTCACCCTAGCCCTTTTCTCCGTCAGGGCACCCTGACTGCTCAGGGGAAGCTGCTGCAGCAGGACACATTCTATGTGATTGAGCTGGACGCGGGCATGCAGTCCCGGACCAAGGAGAGGCGCGTGTTCCTCTTTGAGCAAATCGTCATCTTCAGTGAACTGCTCAGGAAGGGGTCTCTTACCCCAGGCTACATGTTCAAAAGGAGCATCAAGGTGAGGACCCAGCGGGCATGAGGAGGGACAAGCAAGAGGCAAATCTGGGGGAGCTGCTTCCCTAAGACAGAGGAGCGAGTAAGGTCCTGAACGCTGAAGGCCTTTCAGCCTAATAACCTCCAGGCACGAAGGACGGATGGATATCTGTGAGAAGTGACAGGCTGAGTGCCAGTCCCTATCGTGGGCCTGTAGGGTCTCCAGGGTTGTGTCATTCACTCAGAGACAGAGACCAAAATATTTAGCTGTTAGATCCAGGGCAAAAGTTTGGAAACATCTCCTGAAATAAAAACTGGGAGGAACTGTAATATGTTCTTGATTTTTATTAAACCATTTAAATATGAAAAGGATTGACTTGGTGTCTCCCAGATGAATTACTTGGTCCTGGAGGAGAATGTGGACAATGACCCCTGCAAGTTTGCACTCATGAACAGGGAAACTTCAGAGAGGGTCATTCTGCAAGCCGCCAACGCTGACATCCAGCAGGCCTGGGTGCAGGACATCAATCAAGTCTTAGAAACACAGCGAGACTTCTTAAATGGTGGGTACTGGGCCCAGCTTCTAGCAGCACAATTATGTGGGACCCCGCACCCCTGAAATTCCTTGGGTCTGGGTTTATGGTGTGTTATAAGCCCAAATCATGTTTTACGTGAAGTTCAACTTTGTAGTTTTCAAAAACACTTTGTTTAGAATTTTTCTGAACCTGAATATACAAGTGGAACAGATGAAGCATTATAAAGAAGCCCCATCTTTTCAAAGGAAGGGATATGCCCTTGTAGCCTATACATAGGATACAAATCTTGCAGCCACCATTACCAGCTGGTAATAATCGAGGCAAACAGCTCAGGTGGGCACGTCCTCTTCCTCGCAGGGGCGCCAAGGACATGTGTCTTCCCCTTTGGTGGCTAATGGCTGCTGCTGTCACAGGTTCTCTCCTGTTAACTAGAGACAGCTGGGAATTTGGCAGATCAGTTCAAATGCCCCTTCCCCCGCCAGCACTGAAAGCCTGATACCTCATCTCTTCCATGAAAGGAGATTTAACACCCCGTGTTTATCTTAAAACAAATAAAAAGAAATATATAGCAGGATGCCATGACTTTTTAAGATAGGACATGAAACTTCAAAGCAGTTTCACACTGGTTCCCCAACTGTGGAATAGTTTGAGAAAAAAATAAAGAAATAAAGTGATCTCTAGGGTTCTTTCTCATTCTAAAAAGTCTAAAATTAAACACCAGCCCAGCCCTGAGGGATAGTGACGAAAGTTGCATACAATTTATGGTGTCTGAATGCACAACTTTGAATTAATACTTACATTGATAAAACAACTTTATATAAAAATATGTGCATACGTAAAATACATGTATTAAATTTCACTGTATCGGGAATTTCGGATAGACTCTAAGCTGGAAGGAGGCTTCTAAGTTCATCTGTTCAGGACAAAGGAAAAATAAAGGAGGGTAAGAAGTTGAAACCAGAAACAGCTGCAACGGCAGTGCGGGCGGCCATCCTCTCTCTGTGGCCTGGCACCACGAGAAGCATGTCACATGTACTGCCACACTGAACTCTCCCATCAACGTGGGAAGACAAGTACTGCCATATAGTTTTGAGGTGAGGAAAAAGAGGCTCAGGGAGGTTAAGAAACTTCTCCAAAGTCGTAGAAACAAGGACTTAAGCCCAGAACCATAGAACTTAAAATTAGGGCCTTACCCATAAAACTGTGGTATAGTAGCTCGTGGTAGAACACACATTTACATAGGAGCTCCCTACCAAACAAAGCAAAGAAAGAAACAGGATCAGGCGTAAGACACTGCATCTGTCAGCTGGAAACAACCCTGTCAGGACGAGCCCGGTTTCCTGGTGCTGCGACCTGAGCTATGCAGATCGAGGCTGGCGTAAGGACACAGGCTCAAACGCTTGAGCGCCGTGACTGCGTGTAGTCAGTTAACCCCCGAGGCCCGTGAGACAGGCGTTGCCTCAGCAGGTCAGTTTGACCAGGCCTGCTTCCCGACTCCCTGCGGTCTACGCAAAGCTCAGAACTGCATTTCTTGGAGCACAGTCAATGATTCAGACGTGTTTGTGGCTCCGAGAGCCCTCCCTCCTGACTTTAGTGAATTATGAAGCTGTTACTCAACCAGATTATCAATACCTCGATATTTTATGCCTGCAGCACACTCTCCAGGGAGAAAGGCTGAGCTCTGACGCACTCGAGAGATGTGACGAGGGGCCAGGGCCAGGCTTACTCAGAGACGTGTGCAGGCATCTCAGAGCCCGTCTTTCCCTCCTGAGACCTTCAACAGAAAGGAAGTGTGACCTGTGTCGTGTCCCGTTGGAGTTCACACCTATCGCTACAGAAATAGCGTTACAGTGGAAAGTTCTCTGGGCCCCAGCTGTTAACCCACTTAAGTATTTGTTACAGTGAACACCGATAAAACCCACACAATCAGGCCAGCCCTTGAAGCCATGATCACAGAATTGGACCGGTATGGCTTTTGCCTGGCTGTTTAGGACTCGGACCTTGGGACTTTGTTATCTTCAACGCAGTAAAGCGAAGCTCACGTCTTTGCTCCTTGACAACCACGTTCCCAGTCCCCGAACCCGAGCAGCCCTCCATTCTCGCCTTCTTTTCCCACGTGGGCTGGTCAGAGTCGCGTCTGCCTCCAGAGCGCTTGCTGCACCGTGTCCGTCCACATTCCCACTGACGCGCTCTGATTAGCAGTCTCTCCTTCCAGCCGCCGCTTCGTGCCCTTCGAGTGGGGTTCCGTTGATAGAGTCCAAGCCTAACACGTTCAGGCTCATTGAATCCAGGCCCCTTGCGTGCTCTTCAGGGTTAGATCCAGGCTGGGATTTCTGGCTCTCCCACACGGCTCCTCCGGCCTCCCCTCCCCACCTCACCTCCTCTTTTCCCGTGGAGCTGCACGGCCCTGTCCTCCTGGTGACCTGACTCCGGCCTGTTCCCCAGACACACTTCCCACTTGCTTCCTTCCTGCAGAGTCTGCGTGGCAGAGTCTGCCGCCGGCCCCCTTCGGAAGGTCTTTACTGCCACCACCTGTGTGCTGATACGCCCCTTGTGCACACATACTGCAGAGCCCCCTCTCCCTTCTTTTGTACCACGCTTTGCACCTCACATACGGCCACCAT